>JAANYP010005180.1:0-272557 GCA_020465985.1 Centrapalus pauciflorus
TTTCAAATCGAACCGCCCAAACCTTCTCTCTCATACACACTCACATTAAAATCCTATAAATACCAAACCACTGTTTCATCTTCGTCTTCCTCATCATTTCCAGAAATCCTCAAGAACCCTAAAAATCGACTAAGTGTCTCCTGCTTCTCCAAAACTCAAAAATTCCCAAATGGCTCACAGACCTAATCCCTTTCTCCCAGTGTTCGTTGGTGAGGATGTTGTCAAACACTCATCCATCACCACAATACTGACCATTAAGCCCACCAACTACATTGCCAACCTCACAATCCCCAAAAACTATGTGGGGAAGGGCTATGACCAAATGGTGGAGTTTCGGAAAGTTCATCCGTTGAACTACGCCATGACTGCATCTCCTGGTGTCCTGTACCAGGAGATGGTGTATGAGTTCTGGTATACCTGTGCCTATATCCCAGAAACCAAAGTCATCAAGGGCACCATTCTCAATGGGACTCAGACCATTGAGATCAACACTCATCTACTCAGGGAAGTTCTTCGACTCCCTGTGGTTGCACAATATGATCGACCACAGCCTGAAGATGAACAGATGAAGAATCTGCTGCACTTTTGTGGTGTAGCAGAACCAAAAATTGGAGCAACACTGTTCAGGAAGGACCTCTCTCCTACTACATTTCTATTCGCCTCTGTTGGTGATGTGCTTCAGCAGCAAAAGTTGGTTCCTTTGACCAACTGAGCCGTGATAGAAATCACTTGAGTTCTGCAGCTTGTGGATGGACACTACCATGGATATGGCAAATGGATTTTTGTGATTTTGAGGAACCATGGTATATGCTAGCAAGATGTCAAGACCCAGCTGCTGTTCGATTATCCCAGGTTTTCTGAGCCATTTTCAGACAGTATTTGGGTGAGCGTCTCTATAACTCTCAGCCTCTTCTTAAGGACTGTTTGCATTCCCAGTTAAGGAATAGAGTTTTCTTATACTCCAGTCCCTGCAGAATAGGCCTCCTCTATCCACACCAATGAGGAGGCTGCTAGGTTTGGTGGAAGGACCCTCTTACTGTGAGGTGAGTCCAGGAGACTGGCTAACCCAACCAGAAAATCCACAAGCCAGGTCCGACAGGTTGTCAAAGGACCCTGGCAACTGAAGCTGGGCCTGGAAAAGAAGGCCAAATACAAGCTCAGTCTGACGTCCTGTTCCTCTCAGCCTCTGATGGCTGAGGGAAGAGGCAGACTCCTCACCCTGGTTCATGTGTTGAGCCTGAAGCCTTTGTGGCTGGTGCCTCTGTGGCACAAGAGACTATGGAACAGGCCAGCCCCACTGTTCCTAGCCCAGTCTCACATCCTGTCCAAACAGATCCTCTTCCTACTCCACAATCACCCACATCATCCATCCATTACCAACGCAAATCATTAGCCAAAAAGAAACCAACCCACAAAACCACCTCCTCTGTTCCCTCTCAACAGGTTTCAGTTGAAAAAGAAGCAACCCCAGCTGCCTCTCCTATTTTGGGAGCAGGTTCAGCTCATTTGGAGCCTGCTTCACTCCAATTTGAGTCTACCCAGAGTCAGCCTAGACCCTCTGGTTCCTCCCAACAGGAACCAGTTTTACAAACAGAGATACCCACATCAACTATCCCAGCCTCCCAACAGGCTGAGGATATTGAAAGACAGGAGTCCTCTCCACTCCATACTGTGTCCACATTGTCCCCCACTCATATCTCCTCACACCCTGAGTCTGCACGAGGTGTCCACGCTGCTGATATAGACCAATCAGCAGCTCAGCCTCAATCTTCTGCTCCCCATGATACAGCTGTTCTACACCAAACACTGCTGAGGGAACCAAACAGATCCCAAGCTATGGAACCTCAGGGATCATACCATCCCCTCTGGTGAGGCTGCTTCCCTTCATGCAAAAAAACTCATCAGCAGTTTTCACCACTTGCTGAATGTTGAAATGCATATTCCCATCTCCCAATGATTGAGGTTGCCTTTAACCAAGGCACTGCAGAGGGAACCCACCCCTGGTCTTCATGAGGGTGTTGCAAACACAAAGCGCATCTGAAAGGCCCCAAACATCAACCCCCTTTTCCTGGTGATGCAGCTACAGCCGCTGCTGAATGGACCTCTTCTATCCCTCCAACCTGGGGCCATTTCTTACTTATTGCCCAGGCTATGGAGCTTCTGTCCCAAAGTCCCTCTCTCTCTCATCCATCACATACCTCAGACACCAGCCTCATCATCATCTTCTCCATGCTACCCCACTCCGAAAACAATCACCCATACACCCACCATCTCCCAAAAGACCTGCCTTGAAGGATCAGCTTTCTTTTTGCTGACCAACAAAGTTGGTTCTTTGGAAAACACCATGCACTCCCTACCATCCATCATCTCAGACTCTGTGTCTGAGCAGCTCAAAGGCTTCTTTGATTTGTTCAAAGAATCCTTCCCAGTCCCTTCCCATACTGACAACTCTTCACAGCTGATTGCACTCACTACACAGCTGCAAACTGTATCCAACTCTCTCTCTCTTCTATCCTCTCCTTACAACAGGACTCCGTGTCCTCTATGGCAGCCATTTCACAACAGCTGTCATCTCTCCTCACTTCTTGCCAAACTACCCTTCCTAACACATTGGCCAGCCTGAACACTCTTATTGGCTCTCTATCAAATACTGTGTCCTCAGACCTTGCTGATGTGCAAGATACTCTTGAAGTTCATCTTGCACAGCTTCAAAGTCTGTTGTTCACAGCTTCTGATAGAGAAAACATTGTTAAGCTGACCACTCTTGCTGATTCCCAAACCTCTTCTCTTCAGGCCTGTCTTCCCAGCTTGCAGAGGTTAAGGACAACCTGGCTTTCTTTGTGACAAGCCTGGTTGGCCCCAAACCTGCTGCCAGAACTGCTGGTAAGCCTGCTGACTTTGTGTCTTCAGGCAGACCAGGTGTTGAAGGTGCTGTTCCATCTCCTTCAAAGGGGGAGAAGTCATCTGCCTCGAAGACTAAGTCTAAGGGGGAGAAAACCTCTTCTCCTAAGGAGAAAGCAGTACCTACAACTCCCACTGGTCAACCAGCAGGGACATCTACAGGTACAGCTGAAGGTGCCTCTCAAGCTGCTATGCCTACTCAGGCTGTCTCTCCAAACCTTGCTCAGTCTAAGGGGGAGGAAGTCATTCCTGAGGACAGGCCTAGCAGTAAAAGGAGGCACTTAATTCTAACTGAAGAAGAAGAAGAAGAAGAAGAAATTCCTGAGGCTGCTGTCACTACAGCAGCAGCTAAAGGAAAAGAAAAAGCAGCCATTGATCAACAACAGCAGAAAGCAGCTGATCTTAAGTTTCACAAAGCCAGGGCTAAAGAGATGGGTCTTCCTATGCACAAGTACTTTGAGTTTAGAGAAGAACAGCTTCAAGCTCTAGAGGAATTGAGAAAAGAAGAAGAATCTGCTAAAGCTGCTAAATCTTTTGCACTCCAAGAAGCAAAAAAAATTAAAATGTCTACCTTGGAGGTGCAAAAGAAATTAATGGAAGCTGCTAAGGTATCAGCAGAAGAAAAGGAGGGAGAAAAAGCACAGGGTGCTCAGGTCTCTGTGACCAAGACTCAAGTACCCTCTGCCAGAGCCAAATTCCACTTTGACAACTTGGCTAGAAAGAAATTTCATGATGTTGCTACTAGAAGGCTTGCCAAGGAAGCGATTGTCAAAGCTGTTCCCATTTCAAGAAAAGGCACACAGTGGAAACTTCAGATCACCAGGATGGGTGCAACAGGCCCTGAAATGGAATCCTACGATCACACTGATGTTGCACAAATGGGATACAGGGAATGGGTGGAACTGGCAGTTGCCCTGAGCCAGTCTAAGTCAGAAACGGCTAAGACTATCAGGGCATACATCAAGAAGCTGATGGAGAGAGTAAGTGAGCTGGGCCTGATTCCAAAAGAAATAAGAGAGGGTGTCTCTGTGACATACCCCAAAATAAAGGCCAGAAGGACAAAGAAGGATACAGAAATGGAGCTACTCCTTACGCTGATTGAACAGGGCGACTATGCCATTGAAATAAAAGGAGTTGATCATAGTTTGCCTAAAGGAATAGAGTTTGAGGATGGCAAGATTATTGAAGAACCTGAGCTGGGGGCATTTTTTGTAGATCCCCTAACTCAGAAGAAGTGCTTCCAAAGAGCCTCAGAGCTGTACAAAGTTGATCTGAGACAACTTGCCGCCTTCAGACTTGCAGTTTCTTTCAGGCAGTCTAGCAAATGGAGAGCAGCCATCTGGGATCAGCTCAGAGGCTTCTATGAAAGAGGAGAGCTCAATGATCCCAAGTTCATGATTATCAGAAGTGAAATTGAGGAACTTGAGGATACAAGGTAAGAACTGGAAAGGATGGTTCAGGATCCTTCTCCATTAATATGAAGTCCATCTACCATCTGGGTAGGTGAAGAATGGAAGCTGTCCATCAGTTGGACAGGCTTGCCATTATCTGCTCCCAACTCAAACAGTCCAAACATCTTGTACATTAGTTGTACATCCTGTACATGAGTTGTACATTATTACATAAGTTGTAATTTTTGTTTTTACATTAGTTGTAAAATACATTAGTACATTAGTTGTACTCTTGTAAGAACATGTGTTGTTCTAGTGTAGTCAAGAATCACTGTATATATAAACTGATCTTTTACTTTACTGTAATGTTGTAATTTTATTTCAGCAAATGTACTGTAAAAATATATAGTGATTTTTGATAAGACCAGCTTGGACTGGTTATTGCAAATAGGGGGAGATTGTTAGGCACAAAAAGGCCTCAGTCAAACCTGTTCTACATCTGAGGGGGAGATTTAATAATCAAACCTGTTGATGCATTTGAAGGTTGAATTTAAGGCCTGTTATATGTCTTATTGAAACCTGAAAATGATTTGCAATATCAGTCTAAAGCTGTTCTATATGTTGCATGTGTTGCAACTTAGACAGTTTGTCCAAGCTGCTATGTCTGCTGAACAGGCTGGACATAAACTGTCTACGCTGCTCTACACTGTTGAGCAGCTTGGGCATTTTTAAAGTGTTCTGTTCTTTGTGAACAGAACCTGTTCTTTGTGAACAGGCTAAACACTTTATGGAATATGTTTCCAAGTCATCATGTATTGTTTTTGACTACAAGATCAGTTTACAAAGTTGAAGACAAAGTGGAAAACAGAAATGCTTAGCCTGCCCAAGCTGTTCTGTAACATGAAGACAAAATGTTATTTGAAAAAGGGTGACAGACCTTTTTCTTATATCAAAATAGGCCTTTACAAGGAAGAAAGACGCAAAGTTGACATTCCTAAATTAGTTAAAGGCAATGCAACAGTAGACAAAGTAAAAAGACAAAAGTTCTGCACATGTGAAGACAAGTCTGCTTTTCAGAAAAGTGCAGAAAAGGTTATGTTGTCTTTTCAACAAGACTTCTCCTTTTTCATTCCGTCCAATGAAGATGTTTCTCTTAGATCCTCTAAGTGAGTATAAAAGGAAGCTTCTAAGGTCAGAAAGAGAGGTGAAGAAAGCTAAGTGCTGAAACCCAAGAGTGAACGTGCAAGTGTGATTTTCATGCATGCAAACCTTCTGTGTAAACCAGCATCTGTGTGTATAAGCTGTTTTACATAAGTCGTTCCTTTAAGTCTTGTAAACACAGTGAGTGCTTCTTAGTGAGTGTATTCATTGTATACTAGTTTGAGTCTGTCTTAGACTAGTAAGCATACTGTTGTATCTGTCATCTCAGCTTGAACTATTCCGCATTCAAGCTTGTTTGTAATTAACAAATTGTTGATAATACATACAAACATTGAGAAAAGAGTGTCTAGTTTTTAAATTGCTGTATTCACCCCCCTCTACAGCTTATAACTATATACTTTGGGAACCTCTCGGGACCTACATTAAGATATATATTTTCAATAATTATAATATATAAATTATACAAAAAATATGATAATAGATCATAAATTTATATATATTTTATTGCGTGCATACACATATTTAATATAGATTTGATAGTTATATAATACAAGTATAATAATATTCGTTAAAATTCTTTTAGATTAAGTATTATAATGATAAAAGATTTTGAAATTAAAATTTAAAATTGTTAATATTTTTTATCTAGAGCATAATAACAATTAATGAAAAGTAATACTTGAAAAATGATTACTTATTTATTGGTTACTAATTTTTAACTTAATAAGTATTAATTACAAATTTTATTAATTAAATAACTTTATGTATTATTTGAATAATAGATGATTTTTACTCTATGATGATGGAAGAAAAAACAAATGATTAATGCAGATAATATCATGTCAATAATTATTTTTTGTAATTTTGTAGATATACAAATTATAGTAATATTTTAAAATTGAATTTATATAATTTTTAATTCATAAGAAAATTTAAATTTTAAAAAGCTTCGATTCAAATAAATAAAATTAAAATTTATTGTATGATTTTAATATATTAGTTAAAATGAAAATTCAAAACACTTTTTCTTTGAATTAGTATTTTATTCTTAATAATTAATGCTTCAAGAAGGAAAGTCTTATTTAGCATTAATAATTTGCAAAAAATGTAAAGATGAGTTATTTTAGAAAAATTAGGAGGGAAAATGAAAATGAAAATGTATAAGAGATTGACATGTGGCATAAATTGTTTTCTTTTATTAATAAGTATAGATAGATAGATTTTAAATACTTCCTAATTTAAACTCTAATTTTCCTAAAATGTTTTATCTAAAATTTTCTATTTGATTTGTAATTTTTTTTATTTTTTTAAAAAAAAATTTAGAGAAAATGTTAAATGTTTAATCGTATATTAAATGTATCAATTTAAAATCCCTTCTCATTCTTAAAATTTGGAATTTAATATTCATTTTAAAATTATGTTAACAATCGTAATCGATTTAATTTTTTGTTCATAATCAATTGAATCAAAAAATATTTTATATATAAATGCATGGTTTTAAGTTTTTTATAATTAAAATCAAATCTAAATATGAAAAGAGCAACACTATAATAATTTTCATAAAAGTAATACTTTCTAATAATATTGTTTTCAAATTTAAAAGCAAAAACATTACAAAATTGATTTAGTTTTTATTGTTATATAATCAGTATTTCAAATATATATGTTCATATTTTCAATATATATTTATTATTATAAGAATAACAAATTTATATTTAATATAATTTTAATTATTTATCTATATTAGTTAATATCATTATATTATTACCTTATTATTTTTTATAATAATATTTTAAGTTATCATATTTAAAAATATATATATTTCTTACGTATACCCCATGTATTACATGAGCCAATAATCTAGTTATAAATATAGAAAATGTATAAACACAATGAAATAATTAGATCGAACCATAAAAAATTTAAATGCCTAAATATTTTAAAAAATGATACGTGAAGTAAATAATTATTTAAGAAATAAATTAAATATATGACAGAAACGTAAAATAAAAAATAATATACAAATTATTTTCATTTTAATTAATATAATAATTAATAAAATGTAATATATTAACTAAATAATAATTATAGAATAATAACAATTAAACGTGGCAAAATTGGTATTTTGGAAAATTTGACTGAGTTAAGGACAAAAAACGTGATAAGTTTTAAAATTAAGGACTATTCATGAAACTAAAAGGCGTTAGGGACGAAAACCATAATTTTCATGAAACCACGGGAACCATTTATGTAATTTACTTTATTGATCTAACATACTTTTGTGAACGTTTTTAATAAAAAAATATTTATATAAATAAAAAACATAGAAATATTAAATTTTAAAAAAAATATATATATAAATAGTGCTATTAGGTCTATTAAAATAGTAATGAAAATAACAAATAAGAAAATACAAGAACTAATTTTGTAAGATTTTAAAGTGAGAATTTTTGGTGTAAAAACAAATATCCAAGATATTTTTGTTACAAGTTTCCATCATTCAATAACATTGAGAAATTCAATATCAAGTGACCCTAAACATATCAGTATGATTTCATAAAAACTTGCTACACGAATTAAGCTTGTAACTATTGAAAAATCATACTAATTCATTTTGTTACGAATTGATCTGAAAATTTGCATTCTTATTCTTGGATAGATGTATCTATTGTACAATTTTCAATTTTTAAATCAATTTTTAACAAAAAATTATGGTTATCTGAAGTTTCTAAAATTCGTATCGGGGTTCTTCGTGTTCTTGAGGCGTTGATTTTTGAATTTTGAGTATATTCAATGAATTAATGTGAAATTTGGCAAATATCTTCAGTTTTGATCATAGAAAGGATTTTGAAATTTTTGTGATCTAATTCAAAGCACGTACAAAGTAATTCAGTTTTTATGTTCTACATTTCTTGTCTTCTTTTTAAAAGGGTTGGACAAGAAAATAAATTCTAAAATTTGAATAGTTGATCATTCAGTGTGAATTTTGGTACAAATGTTCAGTTTTACATTGAAATGACCGTCCTAATTTTAATAACACAAATACCAATATCTGCAGCATAAATCTCGAAAGCAATATGATAAAAGTTTCTAAGTTCAAACCTCAATTACGGTGCAGATATAAACCCAAACCATAACATTCAGAGTACACTAAGGGGGGGTTTGGTTCGCAGATTTTTTTCTCTGGGATTTGCATTTTGTCAAAGGATTTGCATTATGCAGCATTTGCATTTGTCAGGATTTTGTCAAAGATTCTGCATTATCTTGTAGAAAAAATTTACAAATCTGAAGAATGCAAGGTAACTGGGATTTTAAAATCCTAGGGGGGAGGCTGGGTTTTTAAATAACAAAGAATGAAGGAATTTAAGAAATCCTGGGATATTAAATCCTTACTGAAATCTGCGAACCAAACACAAGATTTTAAACGCAAATCCCAGGAAATCCCATGAAATCCGCGAAGCTAACGCCCCGTAAAGTAAAATAACCAATTATTACAATCAAATTGAAAATCTAAGGATCTACCGGTCCCAATTCCAAGTTCAAAGTATCAAAGTGCATAAGTCTTTTCTGATACCATCGGTCATCAAACTCTAGGTCTTGATGTTGGTGTCTTACCCTTATTAGCTACACCTGAAAAGTTGTCTCCACAACCTAAGTAAGTCGTGGCCTAACAAGTAGCAGATTTAAAAACACAAACCAACATTTATAACATAAACAACACAAATATCAGGGACAAATTCAACATGTGTAGCATTACAACTCGCTCAATTTAGCACACACGAATAGGGTACAGTTACCGGCTTGCCGGTAACAAATACACGACGCACGAGTCGCTCGGTTAGAATGTGTACAAATTAAAGCATGCGGCTTGCTCGACATGCAACTTGGAAGCATACAACAACCTTGCTAGATCCTCATAATCCACATAATACAAAGTACGCATACTGTGAAAAGGGTTTTCAATAATGGCTCACGACAATGAAATGAATAATAATTATCAAGACTAAGAATGGTAATAAACAATAATCATGCTAATAGAAACGAATGGGATATCTAGTACAAACATATCATGTATGATCGCTGGTGAAATTAGATCAATTACTCACAATACCTGTGATCCGTACTCTCCCAACAACTAACTGATATCAGCTGCAAACATTACCGAAAGATACACGTCTTAATCAAACTACTAGGGTCCTGATACCAATGTACATAGCCTATATATCAATATTCTTAGTCATTTAAATTAACAAAACCGTTGATTATTCAATTATCAAATTCGGGGACTAATTCAGAAATTTCATGATTTATATACTGAACTTAATACAATCGGGAAATTCGTATATTAAATTATTTAGATACATACCCTAACTTTTATTAAATCTCATAATCCCAAATTTAGGACTTATTAAACTCTAAATTCTTTAACTAACTTAGTCACACATGGATCATACACTAATATTACAAGTATATAATGAAAGTGACTAATTTAATTAATCCGATACACTTCATTGATTTTTAAATTAATAAAATCAATTATCTTGAGAACATAATTATAAATTTTAATTAATTACATTAGTTTTCTAAAAGTTGAATTATTATTTAATTTAAATAACCTAAATGATAGTTTAGCAAATGATAACCTCAATTGTCAATTTTTTATTCAATCCAATTATTTTATATGACCCAACAATTTAATTCTTTACGCTCAAAAGCTTTTAAAAGTTTCAACCCTATTAAATTATTAAATCTAGCCCAAAAAAGTATTAAAGGGTTAATTACTTAACTCCAATTGAATTAACTTAGCAATCAATAATATTTAATTAGTTGGGTCTAAATAATCCACTAACACTATTGTCCTTTTGTCTCTTGTGGGCAACACAAGAACATAAAATAATTAGAACAGTTGTGGTTGTTGTTGCTGTCATCGCTCTTGTCACCGGCCACAGCTATGGAGGTGCCAATTGGCCACCGTGCCGGTTGGTTTTTCTCCGGTGAGACCACGAAAGCCTTTAAACCCTTTAATTCTTATCTTTCAATATCTGATTTCTTAATATTTAGCTCATATAAATCTTCCAAAATCATGGAATCCCATTTCTACTCATCAAATCCAACAACCCTTAAATAACATTCAAATCATGTTTTCTTAACATTAGAATAATTTTTATATAGATTTTCATATTAATATATAAAATCCATTTAAACCTCCGTCAATTAATTCTTGAGGCTTTTAAAACATACATGAAGAAGATGAAACACATATATTATCTTTTGATGAGCATTTTTAGATAAAATAGTAATTCCAAATCTCATTTTATTACAAAATTTACAACTAAACTTAAATGACGAAAATTAAAGTTTCTAGGATTACCTCTAACATCCAAGAATGATGATGAATGTGAAAATGATGATCAGTTGATGATGATCTTGTTGTTGTTTTTCCTCCAGATTTCCAGCTTCAAATCTTTATATTCTTTAATGTATGTGATAGTGAAACACACTTGCAACGTAAATAATATAAATTACACACTTATTAAAGATTAATGTTAATATTGTCTAAAAATCATTAATTATATTCACAATCTCATGACTGATTTTAAATTAATTATTCAAATTTAAAATAGTTTACATGACCATTATAAAAATCTAATACCATTATACCTTTTGAATCATCATTTCAAGTATCTTTTAAAATTAATTCTAACATCGATGGTAATATATTTGTTGAGGAAAGTGAACCACCCACACCTAGGGGTGTTATTCGGGCGGGTTAAGTGGTTATTGGGTTATTCGGTTCGGGTTATTGGGGTTGAGTGTGTGGGTTAGCTAGCCGAACCTGAACCAAATAAGGGGACGGCTTAATCGGTTTCGGGTTAAATGAGTATCGAGTTATTCGATTTGGGTTAAATGAGTTATTCGGTTTTGGTATAAAAAATGAAATCATTTACAAAGTAGTTTAAACAGGTTAAATGAGTTGGGTAATTTGGATAAAATGGGTTATATGGTTTGAGTATCAAAAGTGGGTATTTACATATTTACATTCTATATATAAACAATCCTAGTTATAATTATAAACAAATCAAAAAATGACAAATATATATTAAACGGGTTATTCGGGTTATTTGGATACCCTACTAAGCATGAATTCTACCCGTAAACCGAACCAAATTACTTATTCGGGTACCATTTAAACCGAATAAGAAACCCGAATAACCTGACCCATTTAACCCGATTAAGGTTTGGCTCGGGTGGGTTATTCGGGTTCAATTATTTTGCACACCCCTGCCCACACCCAATTTAACTTCATAAATACTAAATATAGGTCAGCCACTTCAATGAATTTGAACCCTCAAGCTATAGAATTCAGCTCAACAACTTTCTTACACTTGTCAATTGTACCTGAAATGTGTGGAAAATGAGGGGTAAGCAAATATGATTTGCTTAGGGAGTTACTAAATTAATATGGAATGTAATGCTTACAAAAAAATAACATTTCATATGGATAAGGAGCTGTCAAATGAAACCACTGGTTTTTGAAACCAACCCAAATGTGGGAATAAAACCCATTATATACAAAAATGGGAATAAAACCTAATCCAACAAGTCAAGAGGGAGACTCGAAAACCTACACATTTTCAAGCCCGAGTTAGAACCAAAAACATGGAAAACATAAAAACTAACTGGCACCAGAAGTCTAGCCACCTACTCTCTAAGCTTCCGAAAGTAGGAAGTAATACACACAAACATGCATTAAGGTGTTTAAATATAATAGATATTATGGACGTCCAATGAATTCCAAATAAATAAGCATAGGCTCAACATGTAAATATGAAGTGATATCAAAGATATGTAGTGTATGTATAATAACATGGGAAATCAAAATATGTAAGCCACATGACAATCTAAGCATAAACATCATGCTGGAAATGAACACAAGTGCACCATGACAATGCGAACATGTATATATGTACACACCACACACATCAATACTAGATACCACCCATATTGTAAAAGTCGCCAAAATGTCTCCTAGTTGCATGAAATCACGGTTCACCGTCCAAACCAAGAACCGACTTGAATTCTGGGTAGCAACCTATATGCAAACTTGTTGTATTCAAGTTAGTTATTTATAGTTGTATTAAATTATTATCATGGTACCATACTAAAACATCCTTCCATATAATCATAGAACATCATCCAAGATCAACATACAAACCCATGATTAGCATTACCATTAATGATCCAAACATTTAATAAGTGGAAATTTTATCAACATTGAAACATAAAGTAATTAAAAGTCTATAAGGACAAATTTTGTCAATTACAACATCAACCATTGTTCCTATCCCCAAAGCTACATAACCCTCATAGTTACCAATAGCTTCTAGTAATCTCCAGTAGACTTGATGTAATAGCCTAAGTAGAAGGCCCTGTAAACAATTAAATTTCAACAGTAAGCATTACGATTAGTGAGTTAATATATTACATATTCTACAATTAAGTCATGCAAACAAAATGTATATGGGAGCAATGTTTGCTCCTTCGTGGTGAGCGCACAAATACAAATAAACATCATGTTGGGAAGCATGGATACCAATGAGTTCATCGTGCTGGGAAGCACGGATCCCGAGACCTGTGTCTAAATGGCTGTTCAGATATCGACTGGGGATGTACAACCTGGCTTGGATGAGTATATGGGATGATCAGTCCCCGACAGTGGCCTGCTGTCAACCTCAGCGCAGGTCACACCGGATTATGAGTCTATCATCATGCCAAAGCATGTTACAAAATGATGCACTATCAAACGAACGTTGATACATGTTTATAACATGTCAAGTACAAGAGTGCATTGTTAACGATAAATCATATCAGAGTCCCAAATGAAATATATGAACAACAGGAACATGCCATTATGTATGTGTATGCAATGACAATAAATGCAAGAATAGTAATCTATTACTCATCCGAAGTTCAACAGGCGTAGTTTTTGCAGTTCATAACTTTTTCCAGATTTTCACTCATTCATTTGTACTGTGAGTGAAATCAATTGGTACACAACCCAAAATACCTTTATAACTCTTTTTAAGCATCAATTTAACATTTATTACACAAATCAATCCAAATAAGCCATGTTCATCACTGTGCGTCGCGCACACACACAGTCACTAAAAACACCTAGTTAAGATCGAAATCATACCTAGCAGTTGAATCAAAAGCTGGAATCTTGTATTTAGCTTGCTTATGACTCTTTTTAAGCTTCCCAACTAGAAATTACAATATGCATTCACAAAATTAACAACAATCTATGATTCGGTTCTCATAAAAACCAAACCTAAAACCCCTTAAATTCGTAAATTTGAAAGAACCTTACCTCAAATTGTTTGTTGTAGTAGTTAGAATGTATTTCCAGATTTTTGAGCCTTAATTCCAACAAATTCACAATTTCAATATTAGAGGCGGAGAGAGTCGTGAGTCTAGTGAGAGGATGAGCTTTTAGAGAGAGAAAATAATAGTTCATAAAATGAACGATCACTTGTCTTTATTTCCCATGGTTTACTCCAACTTTACAATATTTGCATAATACCCCCTTGACTTATACTTTCACATTTTATTGTAGCATGTCTTTAATTATTTTCACCAATTATTTTTAACACCACTCGGTGTTCATTTTTTAAATATCTATTTCTCTAAATTTTCGCTCTAACAACAATGATGATCCCTCACCATTTATTTCTTATTCAATTTAAGTTCCACAATTCATACAAATTTTCCAACTCACATTGTTTGAATTAATAAAACTGGAATTATCATCCATTAAAATTACACATATTAAAACCTAGATATCTTATTACAAGTAATTCAAAAACAGGAATGTTACACATACTTAAAGTTCAAAGTGCCAATGTTAATTGCATAGTTGTATTACTTCACTGTTTCACTAGAATATACTCGAGATTTGAATTTAGGCATACATGGAACATCAATGCTATTCATTATAAATTATTTGATTATTAACATGTATTACCTTAACTATTTGGATATATCATTTACGCATTTATACATATTGGTAATAATTAATAGAACAAATTCAAGGTTTAATGAATAAAGTTTTATCCTCTAACTTTTGGGATGTTACATTTTTATTTTTCAACCTCGCACACTCTTCAGTACAATATACTTAGGTATTTTTATATATTAGTTTACTTTCTTCCTAATGTAAAGAAAAGTTGAGTGAGATATAAGACAAGACTAATTGAAAAGTCAAGAACTCTCATAATTGGTTAAGAGACTTAGGGGGTGTTTGATAGCACTTATCAGACTCTGATAATAGGTAACCTCTTATTCGGTAAGAGGTAAATACTGATAAGTGCGTTTGATATGCAGAAGACATAAGAGTCAAAATTCTCTTATCATGTCTTATCAAGATCAGACTTTGATCTGTTTCTTATCACCACTTATCACACCAAAAAAATACACGACTCTCCTCCCCCCACCCCACCCTACCCTTACCCCAAACCCTACCTCACCCACCCTATCCTACCCCTACCCCTACCCTACCCTAAATCCCCTACCCCACCCCACCCCACCCTCAAAATACCATACCTTCAACCACCTCACCCCACCCTACCCCAACTACCCTTAACTTAGTTATACCACACCATCCCCACCCTCAACCCTACCCACTTTACTCCCATACTTACCCTATCCCACTCTACCCTACCCTGCCACTACTCATCCCATCCCTACCCTTATCCCATCCCATTCTACCCCTATCCCACCCTACCTACCCCACCCACCCCTACCCCCAAACCTACCCATCTCACACCTACCCTACCCTTACCCCTTAAATCTACCCACCCACCTTACCCCTCAACCTACCTCTACCTTACCACCACCCTACCCCTACATCATTACCCTACCCTATTTAACCCCACCCCACCCCACCCTCAACCTACTCACCCATACCCTACCTCTTACCCATATTTATTATAATGAGAAATATTCCAACAAATTTAAATAAAATTTATTATTTTTCAATAACATATCTATATAACTTATAAACTTTGATTATTTGAAAGTTAATAAATGTAACATTATAAACTTGATTATGACTTAAAACTTGAATTGTTACTTGACTCTTGAAAGCATGTTGGTTATATGTTTCTTAAATGCATTTATGTTACTAAACTATAATTTATAAACTTGAATTGGTTTCTTACTTGAATCTTGCTAATGCTATTTGAATGTTTTTCAATGTTTATATGAATCACTTTGATTCAATGATATAATTGTTAATTGATACTTGACTTTAATCAATGATATCTATTTGGTTTTGAGAATGAATATGTAAAATTAATAAAAATAACATAATCAAATAATTTATAAAACAAACAGACTTATTGAATTATCTTATAAGACCTTAGTATCTTATGAGAAGCATCTCTCATCAATCAATAGTGGAATCAGACATTAGACAATTTACCTCTTATGCAATCAAACAACACGTTCATAAAATTTTATTCAATCCCTATAACATCCCAATTTCGAGATAATTGCGTGTAATTATTTTAGTGGATATTTAAATAATTAATATCGTGTTGGGCCAATGAGATCCCGAGTAGTGGATTTTACGTGTCGGGTTTATGAGTTACGTGTCCCTGGGTTATAATATTAGTGGATTAATTATATATTTGGGTTCTTGGAATTAAGTGGGTTAAAAGGATATTAATTGTGAAAATGTGATATCGGGTTCGGGTTAATGGGTTCGGGACCGGTTGAGATAGAACCGTATATATATATGTTTATCCTTTTTCTTCCTTATCCATTTGTGTGAGAACCCTAAAGTGTTGTGTTTGTTTGTGTGGGAGACTCCAGCAGATTGAAGCTTCAATTCCAGGGTTATTGCTGAAATTGAAGCTGATTCATCATCTTCATCACCTCTTTGTGTAGTGTTCTTGAGTTGCAAGAGGTAAGCTTCCTTCAATTGAGGTTCTAAATTGAGTTGTGTGTTGTGAAATGGTATGAGGTGATTTCCAAGCTGTAAGAGGTTGTTAGTTGGTGTATTTGTGTGTATATTTGTGACTGAATTCGTGTAATTGAGGAGTATTGCTCCTGGGTTTAGGCTGAAATCGCAGGTCAAGAACAGGGGTTTCGTGGTGTCGCGGCGCGACCACCAGAGGGTCCGCGACGCGACCAATGGCCTGCAGAAGAAATCTGAAATTAGTCTTGTGAATTGAGTTTGGGTCGGAATAGTGTCGGGTTCCTTCGGGGTTGCTCAGGATGGGTTTTGTGCATATTCAGGGTCTTGTTGGGATTGCTTTGAGTCGAGTTTTGGGTCGGGTTTTAGGTATTGATCGGGTTTCGGTTCCGTGGGGTTGTCGGGTTGAATAGAGTTCGGGGTGTTGTGATTATGTGTTTAATGTCATTCGGGACTGTGTTTAATCAGTTGGGATCTGTGTAATTTCAGGGACGAATCAGCGAGTTGAGCCGAGCCAGAGATTTCGGAACTAGTGGATCGACCAGGTGAGTACCCGAGTTCTTTTTAAACCGCGGGACTGTTTTCCGAGTCATAATTGTGCAGTTAGCTTTGTATATGCGTATATTGTGTAATGTGAATGAGACAGGGACGCGAGCACAGGTATGATTCTATTTTCCACATATGTGTTATATGTGCATGAGATGGATCCGGTCCAGGGGTCCGTGATGAGTTCCATACGGACGGTGATTTGCGATGAGTGATCGCGCGGGTTGACTGTCCCTAACAGTCCTTGGGGCGTGTATACACGGCAGGGCCTGTAGCCGGTTCGCGCCCGTGCTACAGGGTTGTGGCTAACCACCGGTGTACACGGTCGTTAGCTGGGGAAGGGTCCCCCTTCAGTGATTCTGTGTGCAGGGCCGTGGATCTCATGCTGTGTGTTCATATCTGTATAGTGATGCTGATTGCCAGGGACAGAGATAGAGTTGTGCTGTGTGTATGTGCTATGTGTACGCATGCTATGTGTTTATTGTGCAGAGTCTAACCCTCGCGTACTCACGAGCTTCCGAGCTTACGTATTCGAGTCTACCATGTTCAGGGTATCAGAGAAGAGGTCGGTAGCAGTGCTAATTGATTTGGGATCGAGGATTCGCTGGAAAGCTTTGTGTTAATTTCGTGTAATGACCTGATCTGTATTGTTTATGTTAGTATCTTTGGGGATTATATAATTAGCGGATTATGTGTTATTAATGTATATGTGAAAGTTTTAAATTATCAGTGATTCCAGTTTATCCTGTGACATGTGCAAGATAGAGTTATTGAGATATTGCCACCTGTGAATTGTATTGACGTGACATTTCCGGGATCGGGGAGGGTGTTACAGCATGGTATCAGAGCTTGTGGTTTGAAGTCTGAGTATCATTAGTGGATACTTAACTTAAACCTTGTTTCGATCCGTGGGGGATCAATTGCGATTGATTTTAGTGGAGTTAACTGACCTGGCTTAGTGTATAACGCTGGGTGATCTATCTATGATTCTCAATCGTTTTGGTTTGTGCAGATAGTCATGGCAGATCAGGGCGAGGGATCCGGCGCGGGCAAGCCGGCAGGGGACGAGTTCATTGCAAGTCAGAGCTTCTGGGGGTATTAACAGAGTTTTACAGACAGTAGAAAGAGCAGGAGAGGGAACAGAGTCAGAATGTGGGGCCAGTTGTTCGGTTTACTGAGACGGAGTCTGGGGCTGGTGCTTCGTCGTCTACTTCGAGGAGGGGTGGCTCCTTTAAGGACTTTATGACAGGAGATCCACCCCAGTTCAGAGGTGAGGGGGAGCCAGGGATGGCAATGGCATGGGAGCGTGAGGTGGAGGCCGCTTTTCGAGTTGCGCACGTGGAGCCGAGAGATATGGTCGGTTATGCGACCTATCTGTTGAGGGGAGGGGCGTCGCAGTGGTGGCAGTCTATAGAGTCAGCGATGACATCTTCTGCAGCTTATGCGATGACATGGGACCAGTTTAGAGCCGTGTTTGAGGTGCAGTACATTCCTAGAGACGAGAGGCGGGAGATGGAGCGCCGATTCCTTCATCTGCAGCAGGGAGAGATGACGGTGCAGCAGTATGTGGATCGGTTTAATGAGTACTCCCAGTTTGCGACTCAGCATATTGTCACCGAGCAGCGGAAGGTTGATGCATTTGTTGATGGACTGCGAGCGAATATCAGGGAGTTCATCGGGATGCACGAGACTTCTACTTTTGCTAAAGCATTAGAGATGGCCCGCATAAGGGTGCGGGAGATAGCCAAGCAGAGGGAGGAGCCATTTTCTCAGAGTCGACGTGCAAGGAATCCTGAGTGGTCCTCGATAGATCGGAGGCATTCCAGAGACGATTCCAGGGAGCGGCGTTCGGGTCAGAGTTCGAGAGACAGACGAGATAGAGATAGAGACAGAGACAGGGATAGGGAGCGGAGGTCGAGTGGACCGGGGCGGAGCCATCGATCAGATAGTCAGAGTCAGAGGCAGAGTTCGAGATATACAGGGCAGAGCCGGAGCAGTGTGGAGCAGAGGCCTCGAGATGGAGGCGATAGGGGAGACAGTTCGGTTAGAGATCGGGAGTGCCCGAGATGCCACCGTCGCCATAGTAGGCCGTGTGTGCCCAGGTGTTATCAATGCGGTCAGCGGGGGCATGCTGTCGCCACGTGTACTGTTCATTGTGCTTTCGTTGTGGGAGACCGGGGCACAGAGTACGAGACTGTCCAGAGCCGGGACCAGCGGTGCAGGGTGCGAGTTCCAGTGGGGCCAGAGCGGAACCGTCGTCATCCGGTCGTCGTGATACTGGGGCACGGGGTCGAGTCTTTCAGGCGACTGCAGAGGAAACTCGAGATGCTACTGATATGGTTTCGGGTATGTCTTTCTGAGCTTGCTTTGAGTGTGTGTCAGTTGTGGGGCGGGCTATTGGGCTATGTCTGTGATAAGTGTATGTGTTCTGTTGCGTGTGACTGCTTTGTTGTGTTTGTGATTGTGAAATTCAGTGACAGAGGGGCGGGATTGTGTGTATGGGCTGAATGGGATCGTTATGTTTGGGGTGTATATGTGGAGTCAATGTGCTAGATTCGGGTTTATTGTGATCTGGGCTTTTGAGTTCAGAATTGTGCTATGTGAGTGGATTAATCCTGTTGGGCTATGTGAGTTAATGAGTAGTTCTTGCGAATGAGTTTGTGATGTGCTAGTAGATTGATCATATTGATAGTGGATTTAAATTCTTGTGTGTGCTATCCATATCTATGATATTGCGTTTTATGAGATGCGTTTATCTGTTGTGGTGAAAAGAGTTGAGAATTTTGTTGTGATAGTGGATTAGTCTATTGAGAGTGAATTTAATCCCTTTATGAGTTTAACCATGTTTATGAGGTTGCGTTTAGTGATTCGATGGAGATGTCTTTATGTGCTGTGTTAGTAGATGATCTATATAAAGCTATGTGAGCATGTGATGAAAGAGAATAAAGATCGCTGGATTGAGATAATATGTGGATCCGGTGGCTTATGAGGTAACGCCACGAGAAGACTCCGCGAATAGAGGATTTATCAGTTGAAGATATGCGAGTTAGAGGATTTAACCGAGTTATTAGTGGATTGCCTGATTGTGAAGCGAAGATATGTATCAGTGATAATTGTGCCATTCAGAGTTTAATTGCGAATTCAACAGAGTTGTTGGTATTTATATTGAGAGTTGTGAGTCAACATTTTCGGGGATTTGACTTAGAGATGTGTATTTGCGAATAGCTTGCGATAGATTCCGGGGACGAAATCTCTTTAAGAGGGGAGGATTTGTAACATCCCAATTTCGAGATAATTGCGTGTAATTATTTTAGTGGATATTTAAATAATTAATATCGTGTTGGGCCAATGAGATCCCGAGTAGTGGATTTTACGTGTCGGGTTTATGAGTTACGTGTCCCCGGGTTATAATATTAGTGGATTAATTATATATTTGGGTTCTTGGAATTAAATGGGTTAAAAGGATATTAATTGTGAAAATGTGATATCGGGTTCGGGTTAATGGGTTCGGGACCGGTTGAGATAGAACCGTACATATATATGTTTATCCTTTTTCTTCCTTATCCATTTGTGTGAGAACCCTAAAGTGTTGTGTGTGTTTGTGTGGGAGACTCCAGCAGATTGAAGCTTCAATTCTAGGGTTATTGCTGAAACTGAAGCTGATTCATCATCTTCATCACCTCTTTGTGTAGTGTTCTTGAGTTGCAAGAGGTAAGCTTCCTTCAATTGAGGTTCTAAATTGAGTTGTGTGTTGTGAAATGGTATGAGGTGATTTCCAAGCTGTAAGAGGTTGTTAGTTGGTGTATTTGTGTGTATATTTGTGACTGAATTCGTGTAATTGAGGAGTATTGCTCCTGGGTTTATGCTGAAATCGCAGGTCAAGAACAGGGGTTTCGTGGTGTCGCGGCGCGACCACCAGAGGGTCCGCGACGCGACCAATGGCCTGCAGAAGAAATCTGAAATTAGTCTTGTGAATTGAGTTTGGGTCGGAATAGTGTCGGTTCCTTTGGGGTTGCTCGGGATGGGTTTTGTGCATATTTAGGGTCTTGTTGGGATTGCTTTGAGTCGAGTTTTGGGTCGGGTTTTAGGTATTGATCGGGTTTCGGTTCCGTGGGGTTGTCGGGTTGAATAGAGTTCGGGGTGTTGTGATTATGTGTTTAATGTCATTCGGGACTGTGTTTAATCAGTTGGGATCTGTGTAATTTCAGGGACGAATCAGCGAGTTGAGCCGAGCCAGAGATTTCGGAACTAGTGGATCGACCAGGTGAGTACCCGAGTTCTTTTTAAACCGCGGGACTGTTTTCCGAGTCATAATTGTGCAGTTAGCTTTGTATATGCGTATATTGTGTAATGTGAATGAGACAGGGACGCGAGCACAGGTATGATTCTATTTTCCACATATGTGTTATATGTGCATGAGATGAGATCCGGTCCAGGGGTCCGTGATGAGTTCCATACGGACGGTGATTTGCGATGAGTGATCGCGCGGGTTGACTGTCCCTAACAGTCCTTGGGGCGTGTATACACGGCAGGGCCTGTAGCCGGTTCGCGCCCGTGCTACAGGGTTGTGGCTAACCACCGGTGTACACGGTCGTTAGCTGGGGAAGGGTCCCCCTTCAGTGATTCTGTGTGCAGGGCCGTGGATCTCATGCTGTGTGTTCATATCTGTATAGTGATGCTGATTGCCAGGGACAGAGATAGAGTTGTGCTGTGTGTATGTGCTATGTGTACGCATGCTATGTGTTTATTGTGCAGAGTCTAACCCTCGCGTACTCACGAGCTTCCGAGCTTACGTATTCGAGTCTACCATGTTCAGGGTATCAGAGAAGAGGTCGGTAGCAGTGCTAATTGATTTGGGATCGAGGATTCGCTGGAAAGCTTTGTGTTAATTTCGTGTAATGACCTGATCTGTATTGTTTATGTTAGTATCTTTGGGGATTATATAATTAGCGGATTATGTGTTATTAATGTATATGTGAAAGTTTTAAATTATCAGTGATTCCAGTTTATCCTGTGACATGTGCAAGATAGAGTTATTGAGATATTGCCACCTGTGAATTGTATTGACGTGACATTTCCGGGATCGGGGAGGGTGTTACAGCATGGTATCAGAGCTTGTGGTTTGAAGTCTGAGTATCATTAGTGGATACTTAACTTAAACCTTGTTTCGATCCGTGGGGGATCAATTGCGATTGATTTTAGTGGAGTTAACTGACCTGGCTTAGTGTATAACGCTGGGTGATCTATCTATGATTCTCAATCGTTTTGGTTTGTGCAGATAGTCATGGCAGATCAGGGCGAGGGATCCGGCGCGGGCAAGCCGGCAGGGGACGAGTTCATTGCAAGTCAGAGCTTCTGGGGGTATTAACAGAGTTTTACAGACAGTAGAAAGAGCAGGAGAGGGAACAGAGTCAGAATGTGGGGCCAGTTGTTCGGTTTACTGAGACGGAGTCTGGGGCTGGTGCTTCGTCGTCTACTTCGAGGAGGGGTGGCTCCTTTAAGGACTTTATGACAGGAGATCCACCCCAGTTCAGAGGTGAGGGGGAGCCAGGGATGGCAATGGCATGGGAGCGTGAGGTGGAGGCCGCTTTTCGAGTTGCGCACGTGGAGCCGAGAGATATGGTCGGTTATGCGACCTATCTGTTGAGGGGAGGGGCGTCGCAGTGGTGGCAGTCTATAGAGTCAGCGATGACATCTTCTGCAGCTTATGCGATGACATGGGACCAGTTTAGAGCCGTGTTTGAGGTGCAGTACATTCCTAGAGACGAGAGGCGGGAGATGGAGCGCCGATTCCTTCATCTGCAGCAGGGAGAGATGACGGTGCAGCAGTATGTGGATCGGTTTAATGAGTACTCCCAGTTTGCGACTCAGCATATTGTCACCGAGCAGCGGAAGGTTGATGCATTTGTTGATGGACTGCGAGCGAATATCAGGGAGTTCATCGGGATGCACGAGACTTCTACTTTTGCTAAAGCATTAGAGATGGCCCGCATAAGGGTGCGGGAGATAGCCAAGCAGAGGGAGGAGCCATTTTCTCAGAGTCGACGTGCAAGGAATCCTGAGTGGTCCTCGATAGATCGGAGGCATTCCAGAGACGATTCCAGGGAGCGGCGTTCGGGTCAGAGTTCGAGAGACAGACGAGATAGAGATAGAGACAGAGACAGGGATAGGGAGCGGAGGTCGAGTGGACCGGGGCGGAGCCATCGATCAGATAGTCAGAGTCAGAGGCAGAGTTCGAGATATACAGGGCAGAGCCGGAGCAGTGTGGAGCAGAGGCCTCGAGATGGAGGCGATAGGGGAGACAGTTCGGTTAGAGATCGGGAGTGCCCGAGATGCCACCGTCGCCATAGTAGGCCGTGTGTGCCCAGGTGTTATCAATGCGGTCAGCGGGGGCATGCTGTCGCCACGTGTACTGTTCATTGTGCTTTCGTTGTGGGAGACCGGGGCACAGAGTACGAGACTGTCCAGAGCCGGGACCAGCGGTGCAGGGTGCGAGTTCCAGTGGGGCCAGAGCGGAACCGTCGTCATCCGGTCGTCGTGATACTGGGGCACGGGGTCGAGTCTTTCAGGCGACTGCAGAGGAAACTCGAGATGCTACTGATATGGTTTCGGGTATGTCTTTCTGAGCTTGCTTTGAGTGTGTGTCAGTTGTGGGGCGGGCTATTGGGCTATGTCTGTGATAAGTGTATGTGTTCTGTTGCGTGTGACTGCTTTGTTGTGTTTGTGATTGTGAAATTCAGTGACAGAGGGGCGGGATTGTGTGTATGGGCTGAATGGGATCGTTATGTTTGGGGTGTATATGTGGAGTCAATGTGCTAGATTCGGGTTTATTGTGATCTGGGCTTTTGAGTTCAGAATTGTGCTATGTGAGTGGATTAATCCTGTTGGGCTATGTGAGTTAATGAGTAGTTCTTGCGAATGAGTTTGTGATGTGCTAGTAGATTGATCATATTGATAGTGGATTTAAATTCTTGTGTGTGCTATCCATATCTATGATATTGCGTTTTATGAGATGCGTTTATCTGTTGTGGTGAAAAGAGTTGAGAATTTTGTTGTGATAGTGGATTAGTCTATTGAGAGTGAATTTAATCCCTTTATGAGTTTAACCATGTTTATGAGGTTGCGTTTAGTGATTCGATGGAGATGTCTTTATGTGCTGTGTTAGTAGATGATCTATATAAAGCTATGTGAGCATGTGATGAAAGAGAATAAAGATCGCTGGATTGAGATAATATGTGGATCCGGTGGCTTATGAGGTAACGCCACGAGAAGACTCCGCGAATAGAGGATTTATCAGTTGAAGATATGCGAGTTAGAGGATTTAACCGAGTTATTAGTGGATTGCCTGATTGTGAAGCGAAGATATGTATCAGTGATAATTGTGCCATTCAGAGTTTAATTGCGAATTCAACAGAGTTGTTGGTATTTATATTGAGAGTTGTGAGTCAACATTTTCGGGGATTTGACTTAGAGATGTGTATTTGCGAATAGCTTGCGATAGATTCCGGGGACGAAATCTCTTTAAGAGGGGAGGATTTGTAACATCCCAATTTCGAGATAATTGCGTGTAATTATTTTAGTGGATATTTAAATAATTAATATCGTGTTGGGCCAATGAGATCCCGAGTAGTGGATTTTACGTATCGGGTTTATGAGTTACGTGTCCCCGGGTTATAATATTAGTGGATTAATTATATATTTGGGTTCTTGGAATTAAATGGGTTAAAAGGATATTAATTGTGAAAATGTCATATCGGGTTCGGGTTAATGGGTTCGGGACCGGTTGAGATAGAACCGTACATATATATGTTTATCCTTTTTCTTCCTTATCCATTTGTGTGAGAACCCTAAAGTGTTGTGTGTGTTTGTGTGGGAGACTCCAGCAGATTGAAGCTTCAATTCTAGGGTTATTGCTGAAACTGAAGCTGATTCATCATCTTCATCACCTCTTTGTGTAGTGTTCTTGAGTTGCAAGAGGTAAGCTTCCTTCAATTGAGGTTCTAAATTGAGTTGTGTGTTGTGAAATGGTATGAGGTGATTTCCAAGCTGTAAGAGGTTGTTAGTTGGTGTATTTGTGTGTATATTTGTGACTGAATTCGTGTAATTGAGGAGTATTGCTCCTGGGTTTATGCTGAAATCGCAGGTCAAGAACAGGGGTTTCGTGGTGTCGCGGCGCGACCACCAGAGGGTCCGCGACGCGACCAATGGCCTGCAGAAGAAATCTGAAATTAGTCTTGTGAATTGAGTTTGGGTCGGAATAGTGTCGGTTCCTTTGGGGTTGCTCGGGATGGGTTTTGTGCATATTTAGGGTCTTGTTGGGATTGCTTTGAGTCGAGTTTTGGGTCGGGTTTTAGGTATTGATCGGGTTTCGGTTCCGTGGGGTTGTCGGGTTGAATAGAGTTCGGGGTGTTGTGATTATGTGTTTAATGTCATTCGGGACTGTGTTTAATCAGTTGGGATCTGTGTAATTTCAGGGACGAATCAGCGAGTTGAGCCGAGCCAGAGATTTCGGAACTAGTGGATCGACCAGGTGAGTACCCGAGTTCTTTTTAAACCGCGGGACTGTTTTCCGAGTCATAATTGTGCAGTTAGCTTTGTATATGCGTATATTGTGTAATGTGAATGAGACAGGGACGCGAGCACAGGTATGATTCTATTTTCCACATATGTGTTATATGTGCATGAGATGAGATCCGGTCCAGGGGTCCGTGATGAGTTCCATACGGACGGTGATTTGCGATGAGTGATCGCGCTGGTTGACTGTCCCTAACAGTCCTTGGGGCGTGTATACACGGGAGGGCCTGTAGCCGGTTCGCGCCCGTGCTACAGGGTTGTGGCTAACCACCGGTGTACACGGTCGTTAGCTGGGGAAGGGTCCCCCTTCAGTGATTCTGTGTGCAGGGCCTTGGATCTCATGCTGTGTGTTCATATCTGTATAGTGATGCTGATTGCCAGGGACAGAGATAGAGTTGTGCTGTGTGTATGTGCTATGTGTACGCATGCTATGTGTTTATTGTGCAGAGTCTAACCCTCGCGTACTCACGAGCTTCCGAGCTTACGTATTCGAGTCTACCATGTTCAGGGTATCAGAGAAGAGGTCGGTAGCAGTGCTAGTTGATTTGGGATCGAGGATTAGCTGGGAAGCTTTGTGTTAATTTCGTGTAATGACCTGATCTGTATTGTTTATGTTAGTATCTTTGGGGATTATATAATTTGCGGATTATGTGTTATTAATGTATATGTGAAAGTTTTAAATTATCAGTGATTCCAGTTTATCCTGTGACATGTACAAGATAGAGTTATTGAGATATTTCCACCTGTGTATTGTATTGACGTGGCATTTCCGGGATCGGGGAGGGTGTTACAATCCCAATTACAATGATATCTCCATAAGACTTCCTTTGCCTTCTATTTTTCTTATTAACAACTTTGAACGAAATTAATACTATAATTCGTCTATATATTTATACCAACATCTTTATACATACATATCTTTATGTGACACCCCTCACTTTCCATACTATAACAATACCCTATATAGCATGGTATGTGGGGCGGAGTCAAATTCATCATTCAATGGATCGACTCGTGGCGAAAGAACATAACAACTATTATTCTCCAACAGTGTTTTAGTACAACTTATTCAATGGAAATACATGATACATAATTTAGGCTATAAAACATTGACAAATTATTCATAAACTTTCTCTTTTTCTTTGCCATTAGAGGTTCCTTCCTCAGTACCTGAGTATAAACATGTAAGGGTGAGCGACAACGCTCAACAAGTACTAATCACTCTGGGTGGAATAATGTGATTCAAAAATAATTTATAACTGGTAAGAAATGTATAAATACATTTTTGTAAGAATATATTTTCCGTGAAATTAATACAGCGGCTTGTAACTGAAAGCTGTGAAGAAACCATGATACAAGGGATATTGATTTCTTCATTTCATACCCGAGTTAAATGGGTATGTTTGTGAATGAAATTAATTACTACTATTTTCATAAAAACTTTCCATCCTTTATCGTTATAAAATTTACTGGTATATTATTACCCGGATAAATCACAGAGAAATATCTTTCGTGCCATCTCAAAAGGTTTCGCCATTTTGGCGTCATTATGTTGCCATCTCAAAAGGCTATATCATTATTATAATATTACCACTATCCTTACGTTGATATTCACGAAGTCATACCAACAACGATTATGCATAAAAATTATGTAAGTTTAAATAAATAACGTCACTGTTCCAATATCATAAGAAATACTGAATCATAACATAAATCATATAAACATCACAGAGTCAAATATAATGATTCAACATCATGAATAGAATAATAGACTCAAAGTTGAAGTGATTAGAAACTTACAGTAGTCCAGAAACGGTTATAAGAATTTCGTAAGAGAGAAGTAGAAAATTACTCAAAATATGACTATTTGTTTAATAGTGATATTTATGAGTATTGGTACGATTTTCATTCGAAGGAAATGCGTCAATTTATAGCCTCAATATTTCGACAGTAAACGTAATTTACACATATATTGACAATTACCGACGCTCATGTCAGTCTATAATTTCCACCGACGCTTCAATTGTCAATTCACTTTTCATGTGCATTAAATGCACATTTATATTATATACCCTTAATCTATCATATATTTACATATAACCCCCCTCGTCTATCATAAATATTTATTTAACACCTTTTTATAATTATAATTATTATCATTATATGTATAATTCGATACGGTTTAATAATTACCTGCTAATTGCTCAATGAATTTTCGGGATGTTACACTTTAGTACTATATAATGTACTTTAAGGCATAAGTTATCAATGCTCATATATCATTCTTTTTGTATATTTCTCTTTATTCGTATACTCGATTTAAATATAATAATTAAGATATGAGTCTCGTGTGTGTGTGTGTGTCTGTGTGTGTGGATAGGCATATTTTTCCATATGAGTTTTACATATTTCATTAACCTAATTTTTTAAATCAAAAAGTCTTAACATGTAAGTACCTTTCAACGTCATAGAATTAATGTTATATCAGATAGTAGAATGTTAAAATTATCAAACAATGTCTGACTAAACACGACTTGTTAAATACTAGTGCGTTGCTTGGGTGATTTGTTTCTAAGTTAATATTTTTTTAATTCATAATCATTGTATAAAATATATTCTTCTAAAAAAACTACACATTATTCATGATGAAAAATACTTCATTTTGTCGTTACTTGTATCTGAGGTCTTGACATATTTAACTTAATACCGCACGTTAATTAAGAGATAAAATTTTATTTTAGAAAGCGTATATTAAAATGAAGTTCCAAAAGAAACTAATTTTTGTATACGATAAAATGAAAACATATCATTTCACCGTCAAATAATACTCAAACCATTAATTACATTACGTGTAACACATAATTTAATAATAACAATTTTTAAAACCATTTTGTTTGTTTTTGAAGGCTGTTATTATGGTTTATAATAAAATCAACGGCCCAGGAATAGATTGTTGTAGATGCTAAAGACATGGATCCAACAATATACTTTTTTTTTTAAAAGTCACTTCTCCTAAATAATCAATTTCCATCACTGGTATTCATGTATCATATGTATATTCAATTAATCGTATCTCTCCCATCACAAAATCATAAAATCAATTAGATTTTGTCTGATAAAAAGTATACTATTACAATATTACTTATTATGCACTATTGATATTCCATTTAATCAATCACAAACATTGATTCAACAATTAAGAACAATCAGAAACACTAACCAAATGATTTCAATTGCACAATTCTGGAAATTACAATACGAGAGAATTGATGAACACTGTTGACCTAGCCGTACACCTTTTAATTCGTGCAAAAATGAGAATGTCAGATATATACCTATCATCGTACACCTTTTTCTATTTATAAACAAATGCAAAAACTATTAACTAATTACACAAGGACCCCTAGACTTAATATTTTCATCATTTAAAATAGTTTCCAACAATCTCCCCCTTTGATGAAATATAATGAGTCTTCAGTCTTTTAGTCATTCAATCCTAGCTTCATTTCAAATCTTCGAACATTTTTTTTGTTTGATAATCTCCACTCAATCTTCTTAATGAACTCCACAATCAACATCCTGTCATTTACACGTAGAGCACCCTTTTTAGTTTTCCTCTTCTTATCTGCATCTAGTTTTCCTTTCAGACCAGCTAAAACCTTCTTTTTACTCACTTCGTCTTCATTAAATAGTGTCAGCATGTCATTGATTTCTTTCTGTACAACCTCCTGAACAACAAATCTTAACTGATGTTGTCTGTGAGATTCATAAGCCAAAATGTAATCGTTAAAGAACTTTTTCATGATCTCCACCTCATTCAACTCTTTCATAGTAGGAGGCATCACATTTTCAATCGGAAAGGGATCCAATTCTACTTTGATTGTAACCGTCACCTCGGGCTTTTCAATCGTAGGTGTCGGTACATCATCCCTCAAAATCTCTTCAACAAGCACTTCCTCCTCTTCTAACCTTTCAGCTCTAAATGATATATCAGTTAGTCAAACACATCAACATCATCATCTGATATCTCAACTTCTTTCTCAACCCCCTCAATCATTAATGCTTGACCTTGTTCCTCATTATCAGAATCATCGTATTCTTCAAAACTATATATTCCTGATTGAATACTTAAAGGAACTGTAACATCTTCATAAAGAATCAATTCCAGCTCACTTTGAGCATCAACATAATTTTCCTTTGAGCTCCCAGCCTCTTCTCCTCATGTCTTTTTAATTTTCTTTCTCAAGATAAGTAATCAACAGAAGTCCAGAATCTTGTTCTCCAAGCTTCCTCCTCTTCTCCCCCTCATGAGGAGCATCATCGGAGTCGTCATCATGCTCATCATGTTTACGTTTAGGAGCAGAAGCTTGTTCTTTGCATGTTTGCTCAACAGCTGATACACGTTCTGATAAAGACCCTAAAGCAGTAACCACAATAGATTCTAAACTGATCATCCTTTCCCTCATTTCATTAAATGATCATAACATAAATGTCTCAGCTCATTGATGGATGCTTGTGGAAATTCCTTTCTCATATCTTCAGTAACTAACTTCCCTTTTAGCAATTTCTGAATATTTGTCATTTGATCCATCATCTCTGAGAATTGATTTGTCATTTGAGTAGTAACTCCACCAATGGCTTCATTGAGCTTGTATTTAGTGACGAAGGGTGACATTCTAACCACTGGGTCACTTAGACTGCCTGTTGACACAACAGTAGAACTTGTAAAAAGAACTTCTGTGTGGCCTACCGTCAGAGTTGGCATTGAGATCTCTCTGGTAGGACTTCAAACCACTTCAAGTGAAGGACTAACAGATGCTTCCAACACTATGGTTGTTCTGGCAGGAACACTCAATTCTTTTACACTTACTTCAACAGATGAAGTCGACGGAAGTGTCCTAGAGTGTATAGAATCTTCTACTTGTGCATGAAAAATTGTACACTCGGGGAGCTGTGTACTAGTTTCAATATCCATAAATTACAAAGGATTTAAGGATAGATCTTGTGTTATATCCCGGTGAGAAAATGAAACACCTTCTTGTTGGGAAGAAGGTGAGTGGCTGGTGGGGTGTGCAATTGTCAGTGGGATACTGACTGTTTCAACGCTAACTCCTATATGGGAGCTAACAACAGTTGTGGCTACATCCCGACTTTCTGGGCTAGGGATCTCCCTCACACTCATCCTAACAATCTTAACAATATCAATTTGGGGTTGAGATATTTCAATCAGTGCAGCACCACCCAAATTATCATCATTTACTTCATCACCATCATCATCATCATCATCAGCACCCTCATTACCTCCTTCAACTATATTTGATAATGTTCTTTCAGAATCAGAACTCCTCTCACCACCCCTCTCTTGCTCCATAGCTCCCTCAATCTCAATTTGGTTTCCCTGAACATCAGCCCCTTGCTGATGTTCTGCTCACCTAGAACTCCCTTTGGTTTCTATAGGAGCATGATCTATACGATATAATCTCACACTTTCAGCCTGTTGAGCAACATATTTTAGCAATGATTCCAGAATTGGCATGACATTGGCATTAGGTGCATCTTGTACACTGTGGAGACTCATCATCACATAATCAGGACATTTTTGTGCATTAGATCTCTTTGGTATTTGTTCATTTGCTCTTAGATACCCTCTGATCAAAATTTGAATAAATCTTTGAAGCAGTACAAACTTCCTTGCCCTTTGTGTGGTTTTGGCCAACACAATTTCCTTCAAATCCTCCCATATGCATTGTGCATAGTCATAGTGTTTATTGAATGCAATGCCATGAAAGATTCTTAAACAATGAATACTGCCTCTATTAATCCTTGTATGCTTGGAGGTCATATACCTGTTGACGATCCCAAACAGGGTATACCACTCTCCATTCAACCCGTTCGATGAAACTTTGATTGTTAATGGCTTTGAGTAGCCCGAGCAGATTAAATCATGACATAGCTCCTCGTCCGAAGCAAAATCTTCAAAGTCTGCCAGTTCTGGGAAATTAACAGTATCAATTCTTCTTGGCAAAAATAGGTTGTGACGAAGTCTAGCCAGTGTGATCTTAGCTTTGAATTGATCAATAGTCACTTTAAAATGATGGTTGCCTTCAGCAGGTACAAACTTAACAGTATGCCAAAATTGGTTCAGATATACCAAAGGAATGGATGGTTTGTACTTCAAAAGATAGCCAAGAGGGTGACCATTAAGGATGTCAACAATGATAGGATGACTCACTTTAATGACTTTGGGATCAAATCTGTGATTATTATCAAGAAGGGGTAGGCATTATTTGGGTTTGACCAATTGTGTATCGGGGACTGGTGATGAAGGTGATGGTCGGGTTACGGAAGCTGATCTAACAGGTTTTGAGACTAGTGTATGGTTTGAGGATGAATGAGAATCTGATGACTAGAATTTTGGGTGGGGGCTTGGGATGCCATTTGTAACCTGTAAAAATAACAAACATGCTAGAAATGTCAGGTAAACAAATTTAATCCCGCAGATAGAAAAATAAAACATTCATCAAGAAATTAGAATGTTGGTACACCCTGTGTGACGATAGCAGTCTAAGTGATCCAACATTGTGGTTTTAGTAAGTGTTTGATATATACGTTTATATATGTTTGATATTTATCATTGTTTGTGTGTTTGAACTTAATGTAACTTATTACAAGAAGTTCAAACATAAAGGACAAAGATAAAAACAAACATAAGTTAAAAACATAAGTTTCAATACTTAGTTAATTATGTTAAAATGTGGATTCGAAATGTCTAAGGACCAAGATTCGAATCTAGGTCAGATTCGAATGGGTTAGTTAGACAGATTCGAATATGCTTACTTAGGCAGATTCAAGAATGTCAGTGAGGACAAACTCGAATGGGCCTTGGGCCGGATTCGAGTTTGGCCCACGACAGACTCGAATTAGCCTTTATAATTAGGGATAGACTCGAAATATTATGAGAATTTTTGCAGAATTCGAGAGTGATTAAGCATTAAGCGATTTCGAGTTTATCATCAGTGTTAGTGTCGTTTCGGAGAGAATCAGTTCAGTAGGTGCGTGCTTGTGTAGTTCGTGCAGCTTCTGATAGTCTCCGTGTTTATGGTGAGTGTTGTTACCGTCTACCCGTTAACGAGGATTCCGCACTCGTTGACGGTTCCGCGTCTAGATAGATCTGTAGTGTGTAGACCTTACAAGTGGTATCAGAGCCTACGGGGTGTTCCTGGTGTTCTTAGTGTTCATCAAGATATATCTTAGGTTTCTTGACACTTTTGGACGGTTTTTCACTCATCTTCGTGTTTTTCGTGTTCTTCGAGCTTAGCAAATTGTCATCCGGGAAATACTTTGTGTTTTTCACATTTTTGATCGAAATCAATATTTTTCGTTGTAAAAATATTGATTTAATCTTCAAAACGTTAAGAAATCAAAGTATTAGCCGTTTTTCGAGTTTGCGGCGCTCGAATCTATTAGGAGTGATTAGGGTTTCACTTAGTCTCGAGTCTAACCAAATCCGCTCCTTTCGAGTTTGATACAGAGTGTTTTCGAATCTAATTCGAGTTTGTGCTAAAGTCGATTAGGGTCTCGAGTCTGCTGACATTCGAGTTTACTTCGAGTTTAGTCTAGAGTCGAATAGTGCTTCGAAACTGCTGAGTATTCGAGTTTGATTGACCTTCGAGTTTAGGGGCTTTCGAATCTGTCATCATTTTCGAATTTAGTTGAACTATCAAACTTAATCGAATTTAATCCCAAACAGATTTAAAATTAATTATATTCGAATCTATCTAAAGTCGATAAAAATTAAAATTAAATTAGTTTCGAATTAAATTAATTAATTTACAATTCCATTACTTTCGAGACGATGTCAAATCTTCAAAAGTTTCTGGAAATGGACCACGAGGTCGGGAAGGCAAATACTCCACTTAAGCTGATGAAACTCGAAGATTATTACTGGTGGAAAGATCGGTTTGCCGATTTCGTGCGTTTCAATGACATGCGCATGTCGGTTTGTATTGACGCAGGATACATTCCACTAATTTTTGAAGTTGAAGGCCGTCAGAGAGTCTTATCATACCAAATGATGAAGGAGGATGATAAGAAACTGTATGAAGCCGAGAACAGAGCGTTTTCGATAATTCGAATGGCGTTGCCTCAGGATATACTACACACATTTAGGACTCAAAAGACATCTAAGGAACTTTGGGAGTCACTAGAGAAGAGGTGTGAGGGTAATCCTAGGGTTCGACGAAAGCGTATGGAGCTGTTGAAACAACAGTTTGCAATTTTCAAGGCGTTGAAGGATGAACAGCTGGATGACACAATCACCCGCTTCTATCATCTATTGACGGAGCTTGAAAGTCACGGGATTGAGTATAATGACACTGAGAAGAACAATAAGCTTCTTGATGCCTTACCAGCCAAATGGGCTATGTATGTGGCAATGATAAAGCTTAATGAGGACAAGTATTATACCCAATCTTTGGAAGATATTGTGGGAACGTTGCGAGCATATCACTTCGAGCTACTGAAGGCCGAAACGGATTACGAACAAGTCCAGAATCCAACGATGTATTTTGGAAAATCAACAAAACCTTCAGCCGCAGCTGATCTGAAGACTGCTACAACGTTTTTCACCTGAGAAACGTCGTCACCAGCAGAGACTGATGACACACTAAATAGAGCGTTCTTAGGATTGGGAAGATCGGAAGAAGCGCTACCTCAAGCAACTCAGGCATCAACATCTCAGGGCTATTCTAAGATGCCCATGAGCGCAAAATCAGCCGAAGAACATTTGAACCTACTTGCTTCATTTGTGGCTGCATACGGGAACTGCGTTCAGGGGAAGATAAACGATCCTGCTCTCTGGGATGAAGACTATGATCAGGTCGACCCTGACGATCTTGAGAAAATGGATCTAAAATGGCAACTGGCCATGGTAACCCAACGGGTTAAAAGATTCATCAAAAGAACTGGGAGGAATCTGACGATGAACAATAAGGGAATTGGATTTGATAAGTCCAAGGTCAAGTGCTACAACTGTCAAGGTCTGGGGTACTTCGCCAGAGAATGTCAGAGACCGAAGGTAGATACGTACCAAGGGCAGAGTCAGCATCAGGGACAGTTTCAGAATCAGTCCCAACAACGATACCTTCCAAGTTCATCTGCCGGTCAAGCCAACTAGCTGGTCTACTATCAAATGTCACATCAGACAGACAGCAGGATGGTACCTACGACTGGAGTTCACATCTGGAATCAAATGCTAGAGCCTTCATGTCTGAAGTCACGGAGAATGGATGTGAAGGAGAAGAGCAGACCGCAAGGGACAGCAGTCTGATGTGGGTGGAGAAGACGAATGATCAGACGCTTCTGGAGTTTGCCGCTAAAATGGCTAACGTGGAATCCGACCACACAAAGGTTAGTCTGACTTACTCTCTTTTTCATGAATTATGCATGTTATGTGTTACTTCTAATGATAGGTTAAATCTAGTCTTAGAGTCACATAAAACCATAACTTCTCAAAATGAGTCTTTAAAGGCTGATAACGCTAGCCTAAATGACATTAAGCAAGATCTTAAGGAAAAACTTAAGGCTGATGCTCAAGATGTAATAGTTCTGAAAGACAAACTGAGTGAGCAGTGTGTTAGGTTAGAGCTTATGTATGAGCATGTAGAGGCCTTGACCAAAAATCTTAAGGACAAAGACATAGAGCTAGCTGAAACAAAGGTAAAGGTAGCAGAAGCCAATAGTAAGCTAGAGAAGTTTAGGAATTCAAGCCTGAACCTTGGGAAAGTTTTAGATGCTCAACGTCAATCTAAAAAGCCTGTAGGTCTAGGATTTCATGAAATACTTCCACCTTTTAATGCAAACTACGTGCCTCAACCTCAGGAGAAAACTGACAACTCAGTAGACTTAGAGGACATACCTGCACCTATATCTGAGCCGGTAGTAGAAAATACACCTAAGGCGACTGATACAACCGTCAAGGTTAAGAAAGTCAAATTTGTGTCTTCCTCCAGTGAAATACCTGCAGGAAAACATAAAATTGATTTTAATGATCAGGACGATGAGCCAGTCGCAATAGATGTACAAAAGGACCAAGACACTAGTGAGACACCTAAGTCTAAGGGCACACACAAGAAGTCCATAGATAAGATGTCCTGCTTCAGATGTCATGAAAAGGGGCATGTTGCTTCTAACTGTCCGCTTAGGAAAACCGAAGTTACACCTAAGACAGTGAAGCCAACACCTGTTAAGCCCTCAACAAATGTGGCGAGCACTAGTAGTTCTCAGAGTACCGAGAAAACTGTGCAGGCCGCACCAAAACAAGTTGTGAAACAAGCACCGATAAAGGGTGGACCAAAAGAAGTGGTTAGGACAAATTCACCGAATAGAGTCATAAATCAATCTAGGTCTGGACCTCAACAACAATATAGGAGCACAACACCTAGCAGAGCAAACACTCCAGTTAGGTCACACACTCCTATTAGACATCACACACCGGTAAGAGCTCAGGGATCACAATCTGAAATGCAATATAATCGGAATTATTCTAGAGCTCCACAACAAATGCCTACTCAAAGGCAAAGAGTGAATTTACATCACTCGGCACCACAACAAACTACTGTTCAAAGACCCAAGTCACCTGAAAGGCGAGATGGGTATTTGAAAGAGTTTAAGTATGTGGACGAGAATGGTATAACCAAGTCAGTTATGGCTTGGGTTCCCTGTGATAACTAACCTATTTTCTTTCATGTGCAGGAGATTACCACAGGTCCAAACAACAAATGGTTCGTCGACAGTGGATGCTCCAGGCACATGACAGGGGAAAGAGGTCTCCTTACAGACTTCAAGGGTGGGAATCGGGGATTTGTATCATTCGCGGGAAATAAAGGAGGAAACATCACGGGTACCGGAGTGGTCACTAATGGGACAATCAAGTTCGATCAAGTTTATCATGTTGATAAACTGGTTCACAATCTCATTAGTGTATCTCAAATCTGTGACAAGAAGAATTCAGTGTTGTTCACAGACACTGAAGCGTTAGTGCTAAAACTGGGATTCAAGATTCCTGAAGAATGGGTATTGATGCGGGCACCAAGGAAGAATGACTTGTACATGGTTGATATGAACAAGCCGGAGACTTCGATGGGGCCAATCTGTTTGTTATCCAAAGCTTCGGAGACGGAATGGGTATTGTGGCACAGACGCATGGCTCACTTGCATCTAAGAAAAATGAACTACATAACGAAAAATGGGTTGGTGCAAGGTGTGCCTATGAAGAGCTTTCAGTTCGAGGACAAGTGTCTACCATGCAAGAAGGGCAAACAACATAAGAAGACACACAAGTCCAAGACTCAGAACTCCATAACCTCAACATTCGATTTGTTGCATATGGATCTTTTCGGACCAATCAACAAAAGGAGTATAGGAGGTAGTTGGTACTGTTTAGTTATCACTGATGATTACTCATGATTTTCTTGGGTTTTCTTTCTAGGTACAAAGGACGAGACGGCTTCCAAGCTCATCGGGTTCTTAGACCAAGTGGAGAATTCCTATGGAACACGGGTTAAAAGGATACGTAGTGATAATGGAACTGAGTTCAAAAACACTGTAATTGGTGTATATTGCCTTTCAAAGGGCATAGTGCATCAATTTAGTGCACCATATGAGCCTCAACAAAATGGGGTGGCCGAACGTAAAAACAGGACACTGATTGAGGCAGCTAGGACTATGCTTTCGGATTCAAAGCTTCCTACCATGTTTTGGGGGGAGGCAGTGAATACCGCATGTCATATTTTAAACCGAGTCCTAACTGTCAAATCTTTGAACAAAACCTGTTATGAAATTTTGAATAAACGGCCACCTAATTTAACTGGCTTCGAACCGTTTGGGGTACCATGCACTATTTTGCGTACAAAACATCAGCCGAAGTTTGGTGAAAAGGCTGACGAAGGATACTTCCTAGGTTATGTGCCGAACTCACCAAACAAACGGGTCTTTAACAAAACAAATGGTACGGTAGAGATTGTGTATAACATTGAAGTCACAAGTTATACACATGAACCCCAAACAGGTCCGGAATGGATATTTGACTATGATAAATTATTTGAGTCATTTAACATTCCTTTGGATGAAAATCCAGGTACAATCGAAAAGGACATGGCGACGTTGCATCTGAATGACGAAGGTCATACCTTTCCGAGGACTACATTTCAATCCACATCCCAGCCTACTGCGACAGAAGATGGATCTCCAGAAGTTACTAATCCAGAGGCACCTACCACTGAGAATCAGACTCAGGCAACAAATTCCAACTCTGAGGAAACTGTCCACGAGGAGGAAAATGTGGAATCTGAGGCTATTCCCCCATTAGGTGAAATAGGATCTAACTTAGGAGATAATCTGAGAGTTGACGAGATAGAGACCTCTAGGATCAACAAGAATCATCCTATAGAAAGCATCATAGGAAATCCTAACGAGGGTGTGAGGACTAGGAGTAGTTTAAATAACAACACTGTGTTGTTGTCGATGATAAATGACTCTGAGGCATATCATACCTGTCTCTATTCGTGTTTCATATCGCAAATAGAGCCTAAGAATGTGCTAATGGCACTAAAGGATAACTCCTGGGTTGAAGCGATGCAGGAAGAACTTTCGCAGTTTTGGAAACTAGAAGTGTGGGAGTTAGTTCCATTACCTCGAGGGGAAGTTGCCATAGGAAGCAAATGGGTTTTTAAGTGCAAAAGAGACGATCGGGGTATAGTCACTCGCAACAAGGCTAGGTTAGTTGTAAAGGGTTTCAACGAAGAGGAGGGAATCGATTACAATGAAGTGTTTGCACCAGTAGCTAGGCTGGAAGCCATTAGGTTGTTTCTAGCTTTTGCCTCCTTCAAGGGCTTTAAGGTCTATCAATTAGATGTGAAGAGTGCTTTCCTATATGGGAAAGTAAAGGAGCTGGTGTACGTAGAACAGCCGCTCGGATTTACAGATCCAAAATATCCTGATAGAGTATATCGTTTAGATAAGGCTCTATATGGATTGCATCAGGCACCAAGGGCGTGGTATGAGACTCTATCCAACCATTTATTAGAAAACGGGTTTGAAAGGGGTAGGATAGATAGTACGCTGTTTGTTAAGAGGAAGGGAGAACATTTCATCTTGGTACAAGTGTACGTCGATGATATCATTTTTGGTTCATCAGACGAACAGATGTGCAAAGATTTCGAGAAGGTGATGAAGTCGAAATTCGAGATGAGTGCTATGGGAGAGTTAAATTTCTTTTTGGGGTTACAAGTTGACCAGAAGAAGGGTGGTATGTTTATCCATCAGACGAAGTATGTTTATGACATATTAGAACGCTTCGGGATGGAGGGAACAAAATTGACTGCCCATTTCAGCACGCCGATTCAAGTGAATCACAATCTCGGACCGTGTACTGAAAGTGATACCGATGTGGATCCGACATTATATCGGGCCATGATTGGATCACTTATGTATTTAACTGCTTCAAGACCTGACATCATGTTTGCTGTCTGTATTTGTGCTAGGTTTCAAGCTAATCCGAAGGAGATGCACATGAAAGCTGTGAAGCGGATTCTATGATACCTCAAGTCGAAACCGAAGCTGGGACTTTGGTATCACGCGGAGGGCGATCTGGAATTGGAGGCGTTCACGGATTCAGACTACGGAGGATGCAACTTGACGCGCAAGTCAACAACTGGAGGTTGTCAGTTCCTAGGAGGGAGACTCGTTTCCTGGCAATGCAAGAAACAGACTTCGGTAGCCGTGTCAACGTGCGAGGCCGAATATGTTGCTGCTCGTAGTTGCTGTTCACAGGTTCTGTGGATACAACAACAATTGCGGGATTACGGTTTGGCTTACACTCAAACTCCAATTAGGATAGACAATCAATCTACAATTGCTATAACTAACAATCCAGTTAAACACAGTAAAACAAAGCACATAGACATAAGGCATCATTTTATTCGTGATTGTGCTGAAAAGAACTTAATCAAATTGGTAAAAGTGGCAACGGATGATAATAATGCTGATTTATTTACCAAAGCATTTGATAAGTCACCGTTTGAATATTTAATTCAACTAAATGGAATGCGCAACCCAGAGTAATTTGACCTTAGTGGTAGTTTATTTCCTTTTATAGCTGTAGTATTTCTTTCTTTTTATAGTAAGTCTGCTAATTTAGGATAGTTTCTATTTTTGGTAAGTTAGTAGGTTATCTTCTTTTATTGCTATTTATTATGAAAAACAAAAGAAAAAAGAGAGAAAATCATAAAAATACAAAAAAAGAGAATATCAGAAAAAGGAGTTAAGTCTTAGAAGCATAGGTTCAAAGTGACGAAAATTAGCACAGTCGTTACAAACTCTAAGTGTTTAGGCTTTCACACATAAAGCACCTAAAATTCTAAGTGTTATACTTGATTTTAGTTTGATGTGTTGGTAGGCATAATACATCTAGGGAGTCTCAAGGCTAATAAAATATTCAAGAAAAAGTCAAGCGTGTCGCTAACTTAGATGTATGACCAATCGGTCTTAATTTTTATGTACAAGAGACACAAACTTTGATTCTAAATAAGGTATGCAAACTTTCTGGGGATGTATAGCACCATCAAATACATCTAAAAATGGAAAGCATAGAAAAATCATAAGGAATTGAGAGTCAAAAACATGTAACTCTGTTGTACGTAAGTACAGACCTGTTGCCTCTGTTTTGATTCGGGTTAGCAAGATAAGTCGCTTTGTTGTACGTCGGTACAGACCTGTCACCGCTGTCTTGCTAGCTTTAAAAATAAACCTTAAGTCAAACTAAGACACTTTGTTGTATGAAAATACATACCTGTGTCCGATGTTTGTCTTTTAAAGAAAGTTTGCAAATACCAACAAGTTAGAATCTTTGTCTGTATGCCTTGATCATAAAAGTATGTCTATGTCTGAGTCACGTAAGATAATTTCATGATAAAAAAAAATGCCAAGGGATATTCCGAAATGTAGAATGTTTAAAGGGGTAAATACCAACAATCGGCTAAATAGGTATTTCACGACAAACAATCAAAGGAATCAAAAATTCCTAAGTGTGAAAGTTTAAGTACTGAAAGTGAGTATCTGACATCGCTATCTGATTGAACCTTTCTTTGACTATACTCATCAAAAATATTTTATTTAGCGTTTGGCTTAGGTTGTAAATTTTAATAAGTATAGCTTAAGTCTAAGTTAAATTTTTGGTCAAAATTTTAAAATTTTATTTTTACTTAGTTTTTATTTTATTTTATTTTATTGTATTTTGCCTTAGTTTATTTTACTTTACTTTATTTTAGTTTTTACTTAGGAAAAAGGTCAAAAATTTCTAAGGGTGCATTCATAGTTGGATAAAATAAACACTGCGTGAAAATCTTGTGCTTAGGGTAAAAGGTTTGGCATAGTTTATTCCGTTACGCAATACCGTTGAAAAGGTTGAAAAAGATGAATTTATTTCAAAATTTTCGAAATTTTTTCTAAGTGTTTTGGGGTTATTCGAGTTTAGCTTAAACTCGAAATTGGGAAACCTCGAATTTGTCAGTAGATTCGAAAGTGGCCATAGACTCGAAGGTTGGTATTATAAATAGGTTAACAGTAATTGTCATTACTCTTACCTGTTTTCGAATCTACTCCTTCGAATCTATCCGGCGATCTCGAATCTACTTCCTCGAATCTACCGTTTTCCACAAAACGACAATTTGTCGAGTTTCTTGCTTAAGTGTTCGATTCTACTGATACATCTAGGTATAATCAACTGGGTTGTACAAGATTTGAGTAGTTTAATACACCATCTAAGTCAAAATCACAAATTTTGTAAGGTTTCATGGTCGAAATCGGATTTTTCGAAATTACCAAGTTTGGAACGATAAAAGGTCAAATTAAAGGCAAATTTCAGTGATTAGAACCTAGTTGGACTAATGTATGTAATTTTCTAAGTTCAAAATGGTTAAAATCATGGGTTTTGTTGAAGAGTTGGCCGACGACATTTCGAATCTGTTCGTGAACATTCTCGAGTTTGTCAGTAAACTCGAGAATACCATTACATACGAATCTGTCATCAAACTCCAAATAGGGTGTCTTCGAATCTGTCTATTCGAATCTGTCATTTTATTTGAATTATGCAATTTAAATTTAATTAAACTTGTAGAAATTCATTTGTGTTGGATTTTGTACTTAAACAAGTTCAAGATAAAACAAATTTGAATTTAAGCAAGTTTATTGATTTTTAATAATTCTAATAGTTTAAATATTGTGCAGATATGGCTGTTCGAGTATTCGTGCCGAAGCATAATATGGTCATTCCCCCCCGACCATCAGATCCCTGAGGCGCAGGGTTTTCGTCAAATGATGGATTTCCTCGTAGAATCTAGGATTGCTTTTGCTTTGTCTCATAACATTCAGATTGTTATTCCCTATGTTCGCCAGTTCTATGATCATCTACAGGTGGATTGCTCTGTCACCCCGACAGTGCTGAGAACAAGGATAGCAGGACAACCATTGGTGTTTTCTGCAGATATGCTGCGTCAAGTTTTGCAGCTAGGATCTCAGGAAGAAGAGTCTGGGCCTATTGACTTTCTCTTAAGTATTAGGCAAGCAGCTTTTCAGAGGATGAGTTACAGTTTAGATGTTACGAAGACTTCTTACATGAAGAGCGGGCTTATTGGTCAATGGAGATTTTTGGCTCATGTGTTTATGGTCTGTTTTGCGGCGAAGAAAGCTGGTTTTGATTATATTGTCTCGAAGATCCAATCCGGGATGATCGCTTTAGTATATAATCGGCCCTTCAGCTTTTCTCAAATGTTTTTCTCGGAGTTCGTCCATCAAATCTCGGCTCCAGAGCAGCAACAATTTCTGCTATATCCTCGATTCATAATGATGCTCATCAGGCATTTTTTGCCGAATTTGCCGCAGCAAAATGAAATTCAAAGTGTAGCGGTCATGGATAAAAGGATTTTTGCCGACTGTTCTTCGCACAGAGGAAGGTTGGCAGTTCCAGTCGAACGACCGTTGTTTGAAGCAGTTCTAGATAGGAACTTTGAAGCACCAGATACTGCCAACTGGGCAGGTGACGTGGAAGTTCAGCCTGGACGGCCACAACAACAACCACAGCAACCGCGTGCACAACAACAAAGGAGAAGACAAAGAGCTACCGCGAGTCAAACTCAGGCAACCAGGCCTTCTACAAGTCAACAGCCAGAGGTACAAGAGGCGGGCCCTTAGAATGTCCCAATTGAAGCTGATCAGTTGTGTCAAACACTACATGAAATTTGGGAAGCAGGTCCTCATGCCAATGAAGAAATATCTGCAGCATTAGTTGGAGAATTGCTTGAGCCTCCAGAGGGAGAAGAAGATGTTCTTAGGGATGTTGACGAATATGAACCGGAGCAGACTGGTAATGACTTGTCGTCGTCAGCAACCGAGTCAGAAGATATGGAGGAGATAGAGGTTGAAGCTCCAGAGTCCGTATCTACAGAACCTCCTTTTCAAATGGGAACTTATGGATCAAGGTTGGTAGTAAATGAAGAAGCTTCAAGGCGTAGAGCAACAAGAGAGTCTGATGACTCTGATTTTGAAGAAGAAGAGGTTGCACCATTAGTGACGAGGCAAAGGGCCAAGCGTCATAGATTTATGCAGCGATCTTCTTCAGCTTCAGCAGAACAACCTGAAATTCCTCAACCTCAAATTCCTCAACCTCAGGACCCTCAAACCACCATTCCACCATCACCACCTCATGATGAACCATACATCCCATCGCCGATCATTCCAACTCCAATTCAATCCATCCCATCAACCTCATCCACATACGCCGACAATCAAAGGTTTCTGCAACTAAAAGCTCGAGTTGACTTCCAAAATATCCAGATCTTAGGCCTAACAAAGGCAATCGGTGAGATTCAGACTCATAATGCAAATCTTGATAAGGAGAATGCCGATCTGAAGAAGTTTGTGGAAAAAGTTCAGGAGGAGAACTTAGAGCTAAAGACTTTTGTCGCTGATCAAGCGGCTGAGCTAAGATCGATGCGCTCCCTAGTTGAGCAATTAATGAAAAATTTAAAGGCTCAGGGGGAGACATCGTGCCGTGATCAAGAAGTTCGCAGGGAGGATGATGATAATGAAGATGACCAGGGCAATGATCCCAGCACTCAAAGACAGAATGAGCCAGTAGATTTTTCTACTGCTCAGGCTGCTCAATCTCAGGGGGAGCCTAGTCAGTTGGGAGGTGAAGTAGGAGAGGCCAGTTCGTCTAAACCTACAAAGTATGAGATAAGTGAGATGATTGATGCACTCATGGATCTCGATGACGACCCCATGGACTTGGGCTTTGACTTTGAAGAGGATATGGAGGAACTAGAAGAGGGAGAATTTGTTCCTGAAGAGATTGTTGATTGGAGATCAGATGATGAGGTGTGTGCTGACGAAGACGATGAAGCCAATGAGATCGTCGTTCAGCAAAATCCAATTACTGATACGTATGTAATAGAAGGAAATGATGTTGTTAACATAGAAGTGGTGAATGTTGCTTTAAATGTTGAGTCATCAATAGAAGAGCCTGCCAGAGAGCTGACTACTGAAGAGAAAAGAAAGCTATGGTTCAGGGCAGAGCAGAAGGACTTAGAGCTGAAAAAGAAGATGAGGGTGCCGGGTACTGGAAAGCTGTCTGGAAGCATATTAAGCTGGTTCTTTGATCGAGAACTGCAGCTATTCATAATCAAGAGAAAAGATGGGCTCCAGTACCTCAGAAGATCTCTGAAAGTCTTCAATTCACTGCCGAAGATTGAGATCAAGGCTTTAGCTTGGAAAGAATTAATCAATATTGGCAATGACCCCTACGCAGATATAATTGCCAGAATCATAAGGAAAGAGGGAAGGTCAAGGAAGTTCGAACGCCTTAATCCAAGAATAGGAAAAAGAGTAGAGGATCCTTCTCGAATTGATCCTCTAACTGGGCGTCCTTGGATGAAGATTCAATACAGACCCGTAAGATGTCTAAGAAAGGTGCCGCTCAAGCCTATGTCACAGAACGTCATGAAAAATCTGAACTGGTGGTATGTTGAGAGTGAAACGAGAGAAGCGGTGATGGAAGATTTTGAAGAAAAGGTGATTCTTAGAATCTATGATCCTCTTCACCTGGTAAACCTTTCTCGAGATGACCTTCAAATTTTGCATGCTCATAAGATTTCAAGTGATACTCATATGGATGGTGAGGCTAGAAAGTATGAGAATGTAGTTAAAGTGTGTGTTGAAAAGGGTTTGTATGCTGGAAGCAGTTTGAATAAATAATAAACAAAGTTCTTAATCAAATGTGTGAATTATTAGAAGCTATCGTCAAGGGGGAGTCTGTTGGTACACCCTGTGTGACGATAGCAGTCTAAGTGATCCAACATTGTGGTTTTAGTAAGTGTTTGATATATACGTTTATATATGTTTGATATTTATCATTGTTTGTGTGTTTGAACTTAATGTAACTTATTACAAGAAGTTCAAACATAGAGGACAAAGATAAAAACAAACATAAGTTAAAAACATAAGTTTCAATACTTAGTTAATTATGTTAAAATGTAGATTCGAAATGTCTAAGGACCAAGATTCGAATCTAGGTCAGATTCGAATGGGTTAGTTAGACAGATTCGAATATGCTTACTTAGGCAGATTCGAGAATGTCAGTGAGGACAAACTCGAATGGGCCTTGGGCCGGATTCGAGTTTGGCCCATGACAGACTCGAATTAGCCTCTATAATTAGGGATAGACTCGAAATATTATGAGACTTTTTGCAGAATTCGAGAGTGATTAACCATTAAGCAATTTCGAGTTTATCATCAGTGTTAGTGTCGTTTCGGAGAGAATCAGTTCAGTAGGGGCGTGCTTGTGTAGTTCGTGCAGCTTCTGATACTCTCCGTGTTTCTGGTGAGTGTTGTTACCGTCTACCTGTTAACGAGGATTCCGCACTCGTTGACGGTTCCGCGTCTAGATAGATCTGTAGTGTGTAGACCTTACATAGAAAGATATGTGTTTTATTGTTTAAAGCATCGGGATTCTAGACAATAATAATAAAATATTATTCTTAGGACTCCAAAGTCAATCGTTAAGAGACCAATGTTAATAAAACACAGAATTTAAAAATTTCTTGAAAAATGATATCTATGAAAAATGAAAATTCCACCACACTTAGAAAAATTTTGAAAAATTATGGTACCAAACTCGAATGATGAAAGTTCAAACTCGTATGAGTCAAGAACTTTCTCAGGTATCACGAAAATCAACTTAAATAAACTTAAGACCCAACTCGAATAAATCTTGATATCAAACTCGAATGAACCTAGATGTACCTCGAATGAACCTATATGTTTCTCGAATGAAGTAACATCCAACTCGAATGAACCTAGATGTTTCTCGAATGAAGTAACATCCAACTCGAATGAACCTAGATGTTTTATCGGATGACTTAGGAATGAACTCGAAAGAAGTTAAAGTTTCCTCGAAGGACTTCTTGACCAACTCGATGAAAGAAGAACTTTCTCGAATGACTTGTGAATCGAGTTGAAACAGGTCGATAATAGTCTAAGTCCTTTGCTAACCAACTCGAATGAAAAAGAAAGTTTCTCGATCAAACCAATTTCCCAACTCGGATAAAACTGAAAGTTTACTCGGACCATGTTTCAATCGAGATTATTGATTTGAAAATATTCTAAGTCCCAAGGGTGATCAACTCGATTAAAGGACAAGATTTTCTCGAACAACCTTGATGTTCAACTCGATGAAAAAGAAAATTTTATCGATTAGTTCCTTTGATCGAGTTTGAACTTTAAAACTTTTCTAAGTCCAAAATAATACTGAAAAAATTCAAAAAAATTATTCCAGTGACTCTTTGACCTAACTTTTTACATCATCATACTCGAAAAATGATTTTGAATATATGTCGTTTACTGAACTTTGTCCAGAAACACCATTCTTAGCAATTAAAATCCAATTTTCAGGTTTTTCAAGAACTCGAAAATTTTGGAACTTCAAAATCAAAATAAAGGTTGTGTGTTCTGAAATAGAACTTGAAATTTCATTTTCAAGTTCATATGAGTATTCTTAACAGTTACACACTTTCAATTTCATGTTACAAACTTCAAATAGCACTATCAAAAATTCGTATATCGACAAACAGAGAAACACCATAAACACACACACACTTTGTATGAACATGAAACTTGACAAAATAGACTGAACAATTGTTAAACATCAACAAAAACAGAAATGACTTACAAATATAGTTTCTGAAATTTAAATCCAACACAGAAAGACGGTTGCTTCGTGATGATGAATTTGAGAGCAAATTTTGAAAGGGAAGGTGAACACTACATAGGTTTCGAAACAGTGAATTTTGAATTTGAAATTCAAATTTATAGTCAAATTTTGTTTTGAAACCCGACCCATTTTCTCTTTTAAAATTTTAAACCCAATCTCTCAATTTAATCATGTAAGCCCAAAAAAAAAATAAGTCACACACAGAAAACACAAAACAAAAAAAATTGAAACATCTCTACAAACAAAACAAAATTTTTATTTAACAAATCAACAACAAACAAAAATAACAACAACCAAAAAAAATATAACTAAACAAGAAATCCAATATAAAAAAAATATGCTCCCCCTTGAATTTTGCATTTGAGCTGACTGCTCCCCCTGCAATCAATCAGATAAAAAAAATTTATCAGATACACAAATATTAGATAAAAATTTTCTGGTTGCTCCCCCTACACATGATAATCCAATTATGTTAAATCTCAGAAATATTAAAACTTTTAATGCATTTGAGATTAACAAATATTTAAATCAAGTAAAATTGTAAATTTAAATATATATATACATATATATATATATATATATATATATATATATATATATATATATATATATATATATATATATATATATATATATATATATATATATATATATATATATATATAATGTAACGACTGAATGTTTAAATCTATCGATTCAACATACCCAATTTGTATACCAAAAAATTAAAGCGTTTTTCATCTAATGCTTTGGTAAACAAATCAGCTAGTTGATATTCAGTGGGTACAAAATATAATTCTACATTACCATTTTCTACATGATATTTTATAAAATGAGTATGCTTAGTTTTTTGAGTGTTGCACAGGATTTGAAGCTATTGCTATTGCATTTTGTGAATCACAGTATATGGGAATCTTTTGAGGTGTAAACCCGTAGTCTCTCAGTTGACTCTTCATCCATAACACTTGTGAACAGCACGATGATGGTACAACATATTTAGATATCGCTGTTGATAGAGACACAGTGTTGCTTTTTGGATGACCAGCATACGGGTTTGTCACCAAGAAATTGTACTGCTCCTGATGTGCTTTTCCGATCCATTTTATCACCTGCGTGATCAGCATCAGAGAACGCAGTTAATGTAAAAGATGATTCCCTGGGATACCACAAACCTAAGTTTGGAGTTCCTTTAAGATATCTTAATATTCGTTTGGCAGCAGCCAAATGTGATTCTTTAGGATGTGCCTAATATGTAGCACAGACACACGTAGCAAACATAATATCCGGTCTACTGGAAGTTAAGTACATTAATGACCAAATCATCCCTCGATAATGAGTTACATCAACAGGTTTCTCTGAGATGTCCTCATCGAGTTTAGATTTAGCATCCGGAGCCATGAGAGTTTTCATGGGTGTACTATTGACCATGTTAAATTTCTTTAACATGTCTTGAATGTATTTTGACTAATTGATGAAAATGCCATCGCTCAATTGTTTTACTTGTAAACCCAAGAAAAAGTTAATTTCTACCATCATGCTAATTTCAAACTTTTGGGACATTAAAAATGCAAACTTCTTGCAAAACTCAGTATTTGTAGACCCAAATATTATATCGTCCACATATATCTGAACAACTATGATATCGGGACCCTGACGTTTTATAAATAGGATAGTATCCATTGCACCTATGTTAAATCCACATTTCAAAAGATAATTTGAAAGTGCATCATACCAAGCTCGAGGTTCTTGTTTAAGGCCATACAGTGATTTGTCTAAAATGTATACATGATCAGGCTTCGAAGGATCAATAAAGGCTTCAACTGATACGTATACACTTCATCAGTCAACTCCCCATTTAAAAATGCAATTTTTACATCCATTTGATATACTGTAAAGTTTTTATGTGCAGCAAATGCTAAAAACATTCTAATTGCTTCAATCCTAGCAACGGGAGCAAATGTTTCGTCATAATCAATTCTCTCCTATTGACTGTATCCTTTGGCTACGAGGCGAGATTTGTTTCGAATGATGATTCCGTGTTCATCTTTCTTATTCTTGAAGATCCACTTCATGCCAATGATAGACTTGTCCTTTGGTCATTCCACCAATTACCAGACCTTCAACCTTTCAAACTGATTGAGCTCTTCTTGCATAGCCATAATCCAGTCTGCATCCAGAAGAGCTTCTTTCACCGTATTTGGCTCAATCTTGCTCAAAGAATTTGAGAAAAGACATTCGTTCATGGTAGCTCTCTGGGTTTTTACTGAGGCAGAGGGATCACCAATTATGTTTTCTGGTGGGTGATTCCTTGTCCATTTGAAGGTATGAGGGTAAGGTTGAAGCTGGTCTTGATTTGGAGAATTTAAAGAAAGCAATTCAGTTCGAGAGTATTTAGAACAATATTTAACATGTGATATCGCCGTAATTATATACATTTTTCGGGCGATATTTGTTATTTATAGAGTATTTTGTTGAGGTAAAACGTTGAATTTGTTCCTCCAAGTGTTATTTATGTTAAATTATTTTTTGTAGGGTTTGTTGGGAAGAAAATCAAGATTTTAGGCTGAAAAAGGCAAGGCACGGCGTGCCATCAAAGGCACACCACGCCTGATTTGGCATGCCAGGAAGATAATCAACTGAAAAGTGGAGGGCACGGCATACCTACTTTTAGGCACGACATGCCCTGCCTGACACACGAACATTCCATGCATTTTCAGAGCCAATAAGGAGGTGACACACAAGAGGCACGGCGTGCCTACTTTTAGGCACGACGTGGCCTTCCAGATCTATAAATACAACATTTTCAGCAACATTTATTCATTCATGCTCGTTTTTCTCACACAACACAATGATTTTTACATCACTTGGGAGTCAAGAAAGTCGGTTTGGAGTCATTTTTGAGCGCAACTTCGAAGGATTCAACAACACAACATCGATTATCATCGTTAGGGGAGTTCTAACATTTCTAAATCTTTTGGTTATGTTTAGTTTTTCTTTATATATGATGTATATGTTGTGTATTTCCATATATATGGAGTAGTTGTTTATTGTAATCATTTGATTTTGTAGAACCCTAAACATTGGATGATTTTATATCTTTTTGTTGGAATGAATATATTATTGTTCTTGGTTTGAAAGAATGTTTGTAATCTTTAGTTTAACACTTGAATGATTTGCCATGGATATTTGTGTTCCTAGATGTGAATCGGGTTGCTTATATTTATTTCAAATAGAGTGAGTTTACTACTTTGTTTGATCTTTTAAGCTCGTGAGAGTAAAAAGGGTGGATTATTTACATGTTTAGCTATTATTATAAATATGTTTGTATTTTGGGTGTGAATCTTAATATAAACGAGTGTTTTGATATGTGAATTGATAAACATCTTTCATAACAAAAACATGATTGTGAGTATTCAGTTTGCTTTATTAACTTGAGAAAATATAGTTCAAAGATCTTTATATTTTCTTAGAGTTAATATTGGGACGATGATTTTAGTTTGAGTGATCTTGTAATTTCATCATCATTACTTGCATGTGATTTTATGTCGAAGTATTCATTAGAGTGTTCTTTGTTTACTTTACATAAAATAGTGGACTTAAGATTTTAAATCATTGTTGAGTGATCTTAGTGATTTATTTTCTTGAATTCAAACGTTATTTATTCCAAGCGTGTTCATTGTTATTCATCCAATGTTTAGGGGGAAGCATTCCCATTTAATTACCATTATCAAATTGCAATCTTAAAACCTTTCTTTCTAAGTGTTTATAATTCGTACTTGTGTGGAATTGCGCTCCTGATTTTATACTTTTTACCTGTTCGTTATTTTAAATGCAATCACATTATGATCCTAACTAATTATTAACCGACAGCTTATTATCATCATTCCCCCAATTGTCCCTGAGTTCGATACCCGGACTTACGTAAGCTATACTAGTAAGCGATAGGTTTGCCTATTTGTCAGTTAGTTTTAGTTTATTTAATTCCATTTCATATTTAAAATTTAGGTGTGCTAGTGGCATATCAAGTTTTTGGCGCCGTTGCCGGGGACAATAACGGTGATTTTGAGAACAGTTGAACGTTTCTAAATTAGCGATCCTTTCGGGGATTCATCCCCGGGAAAGTTAATTTCATTGTTTTTAATTTATTGCGTTATACTTTCTTGTTCGATATCACACGTTGCCTCTGTTTTATTTTATAGGAGTTTATGAGCCGGAATCTTCTCTCGGATTTGGCCGAACCATTAACCGATCCGGAGAGATTGCTAAGAAGGAAAACCAAACAAAAGGAAGGTGAAAGTGTGCTTGAGCAAGGACCGCCATCAACACCAACCAATACTTTCCAATCGTAATCGAAGATCTTGAGGTTTCGGGACCCAAAATCGAACCAAAAGTTTAAGACAAAATGACGGAGGAGGATAATCGCACTATAAGAGAACGTTCAAAGGCGACCAACATCGGGTCGGGATCGACAATCATACACCGTCCCGTTCAAGCGACACATTATGAGATTAAAACTCATTATCTTCAATACTTGAATCAAATGTGCCCCTTTCATGGTCTTGACTCCGATGATCCAAACGTCCATCTAACTAGGTTCTTGGACGTTTGTGACATGACAAAGATTCGGGAAATGCCCGATGAAGCCTTGTACCTTTTTTTATTCCCTTATACGTTGAGGGGAGCAACGCAAACGTGGTTTGAATTACTTGCGCGACTGTCGATCACAAATTGGGAGGAACTTGTAGACCGGTTCCTAATGCGGTTCTTCCCTCCCTTTAAAACTGCTCATTTAAAAAATGATATCAGTAACTTTTTACAGGAAAGGGAGGAGTCATTATACGAAGCGTGGGAAAGGTACAAGGGTCTTTCTGAGAAAGTGTCCACATCACGGGTTGGACACCTACAATCAAGTATACACATTCTACACCGGGATCCTAATTTCGACAAGGCAAAAATTGGATTTGAATGCTGGTGGATGTGTGATGGACAAAAAACCTACTAATGCTTACAAAGCAATAGAAACCGCGGCCACTAACACTCATGAGTGGCACTCTTCAAGACATAGGATTGTTCGCAGTGCTTTGAAGCAAGGGGATGAGGTAGGTTCACTGAAGGACGAGATTGCTAGGATGGGCAAAAAAATTGTCCAACTACAAAATCCAAGAATAGGAAATCTGGTTTGCCAGTTGTGTGATGGTCCTCACACCGCAAATGAATGTACCAAAAGAATGAAACTTCTCAATAGACAATCCACTATTAAGTCTTTTCAAGAAGTTTGTCAACTTTGTGGAGGACCACACACGGCAGGAGATTGTGGGAATGATGATGCGGAGGAAACATTAGAAGAGGGTGTGTTGTATTCTTATGGTGATCAATATGACAACCAAGGGGAAAGCTAGCTTTTCAACCACCACCTCAACAATACTATAATCCCAACGTTGACAATCGGAATCATCTAAATTTCTGACGGCGTCAATTGAATGACCAAGCTCCGGCGGTACCACCGGGATTTGAGGGTGCTAGTTCTTCCAACCCAAACCAAAGAAACAACTCATACCAACCACGTCATCCTAACACCGCTCAATACCAGTCTCGTCAACCCAACAACACAACCAATGCAACACAACAACCACACCAATCCACAAATACCACCAGCCCATCAACCGAAGCCAAGCCTACTCTCGAGGATATCGTGAGAGGTTAACTAGCATTATGCCAAAACCTTGAGAAGCAAATGGGACAAATTGACCAATTGTTGATTGATCGCGGGAAAGGGACACTTTCATCCACCATGGAGACAAATACAAAAGAGCAAGCTAAGGCTATTCATCTGAGAAGTGGTAAAACTCTTGATCCCATTTCTAATTCGGTTTCGAAAAATGTGGTTGTTGATGATGTGCAGGTTGAAAGAGAAAAGGAGGCGACAACGGATGAGGCACAACACTCAAGCCCACAAAGTACAGTGCAAGTCCAACCTCCTTCCAGCACCCAAGTGCCAGTCATGAAACCACGAGTTCCTTATCCAAGAAGACTGAAGAAGGATAAAGAGGAGGCTCACTTTAGTAAATTTCTTGAGCTTTTTAAACAGTTGCATATTAACTTACCGTTTATTGATGTTATCTCGCAGATGCCTACTTATGCGATATTTCTCAAGGAGATCATCACCAAGAAACGGAAGTTTGAGGATGTTTCATCAGTGCTAATGAATGAAGGATGCTCCGCGTTGCTCCAAAACAAGCTACCCGAGAAAATTGCCGATCCAGTGAGAAAATTGCCGATCCAGTGAGTTTTACTATTCCTTGTCGTATTGGTAGCTTAGTAATCACAAATGCGCTTGCGGATCTCAGGGCAAGCATCAATTTGTTGCCCACCTCCTTATTTGCAAAACCTAATTTGGGAGATCCGCAACCGACACGAATGAGCATCCAATTGGCTGATCGGTCACTCAAGTATCTGAGGGGAATTGTAAAAAATTTCTAGTTAAAGTAGATAAATTTGTATTCCCCGTGGATTTTGTGATACTTGACATGGACAAGGTTAGTCGTGTACCCCTTATATTAGGGAGGTCATTTTCAGCCACTTCAAGTGCTATGATTGATGTGTATGATAAGAAGCTCACTTTGAAAGTTGGTGAAGAGTCGGTAACATTTTCCATTGATAAAGCTATGCAACATCCATCTACATCGGATGATATGTGTTACCATGTGCATGCATTTGATAGTGAGTTTGACTTTGATGTGCATTCATTCATTTCAAAGGACTCAAAGTGCATATTCTAGATTGATAAAGGTGTTGGGAAATAATCTTAGTATGTCAAGCTGTTAGTTAGGATTTCTCAGACTGTTAGTAGTATTTCTGTGTAATTTCAAAGTTCAAGCTGCTAGTTCAGAAAACTCGAGCTGCTAGTTCAAAATGTTCAAGCTGCTAGAGTTAAAGTTCAAGCTGTTCAACAAACAAATAGCAGAAAGTGCTACAAATCAGGAAGTGATAAAGATTTAAAGATTTGAAGATCTTCCAAAGATATCCACTCAAGAGAAATCAGAGTTTGTCTAGGAAACAAACTAGAAGATTATAAATAGAGATAGACTAGGTCTTTCTTATGTAATTCAGTGCTTAGCAATTGATATCATAACTTGTAATCTGATTGAGTTTCTAAAGCCTCTAAAATTGTATAACCCTAAGAACAAATTGTGTTCTTCGTCTAATCAAACAGATTAGAGATGATTGTAATCAGAGATTGGTTATACAAAGGATTTTGATACTGATTGTGTTTATTGATTTAAATTGTCTGTTCTTATTGTTCTGAAAGTTTCTTAAAACAATTGAGTGTTATTTCGCAAACTTCTTAATTGGACTTTGATTCAAAACAAGATTATTGGTTTAACTCTGATTTAATCAAACCAGTTAATCTTAGGTGATTTGATCTTGACAAGTGGTATCAGAGCCTAGGGTTCTGTTTTGTTTTATTCTTTGTTTTCAAAGTCAGAAAATTTCATCTTTTAGTATCTAAATCTTTTTCTGCTATGGAGTTTGATGGCAGCAGTAGTGGATCTGGGCAAGGACTTAAGGTACCTATGCTCAAACCCATTGAGTTCGAGATGTGGAAACTCAGGATTCAACAACACATTCAATTTATTGACTATGCCCTATGGGAAGCCGTTGAAATCCTCCTGCAGTTGACCCTGAACTGGATGCTGAAAGCAAACCAAAAAGAACACCTCCAAAAACTGAGATTAAGAGAAAGACTAGAATGAATGAAGTCAAAGCTCTCACTATTTTACAGATAGCTATTCCTAATGCTTATCAACATCAGTTTAAAAAATTCTATACTGCTCATTCTCTATGGCTTGCTTTAGAGAAATGATTTGCTGGCAATGCTAGCACAAAAAGAAATCAAAATGATCTTTTAAAACAGAAGTATGAAAATTTTTCTGGTGGAAAGAATGAAAACCTTACTCAAATCTTTGTTAGGTTTAATAATTTGATAGTTGTTGGAGAGTGCTAAGGTTAGCCTGGATCAAGACGAGGTAAACAGAAAGTTCCTCAGATTTCTTGGTGAAGAATGGATAGTGTATGGTGCACAGTGGAGAACAAAGGACACTTTTGATGAAATAGAGTTGAACGATCTCTACAACAACTTGAGAGTGTTTGAGTCTGAAATAGAAAATAAAAAGAAAACCTTTTCTTATGATCAAAAAACTGCTCTAATATCCTTTGCATCTAATGATAAATCAAACTACTGTGATTCATTTTCAAGTACTGATGGTAATATTTCTGATGTCAATTATGAGGCATTTGTTGCAAGTGATGGACTATTTGCTCTCAATCTTGAGGATCTGGAACAAATCCATCCATATGATCTAGAGGAGATAGATTTAAAGTGACAACATGCCATGTTGACAATGAGGGCTAAGAGATTTCTCAAAAGGACTGGCAGAACAAACTTTCAGCCCAAAACAGAAGTGAAACCAGCCTTTGACAAATCACTTGTGAACAGCACGATGATACTGCAACATATTCAGATTCTGCTGTTGATAGAGACACAGTGTTGCTTTTTGTATGACCAGCATACGGGTTTGTCACCAAGAAATTGTACTGCTCCTGATTTTATTTTCCGATCCATTTTATTACCTGCGTGATCAACATCAGAGAATGCAGTTAATGTAAAAGATGATTCCCTGGGATACCACAAACCTAAGTTTGGAGTTCCTTTCAGATATATTAATATTCGTTTGGCAGCAGCCAAATGTGATTCTTTAGGATGCGTGTAACATCCGGCACAAATCCAGATTAGTTACTATGACCTAATCAGTATTTATTAGCAAATTATAACCTAATCAGTGGCCATTAGCGATTAATAAAAGTGATTAACAAAGTTCATAAGGAAATTCAATTCAATTAGAAACAATTTCATCATTGCGATGAATCGGCAAATTAATTAATCCGATCGATTTGCGATAGATGGATTAATTCAACCAAGTACATAATTAAATTAAGATTAGTAACACTAATCATACATTAATACACTTACTTAACCTTAATTATGCAAGACTAAATCAATTCATCAAGCAAATGCATTCAAAGGTATTTATAAATTTACATAAAAAGGGAGATACAAGAATACACTCTAAATACTTTTATACAAAAAAATAAAAACCAAAATACATCATTTTTATACCATGAAAATCAGCCAACACAAAAGGGGAACACACTTTTGTGTCCCTTTGACTTTCATTATAAATATTGAAAAGAATTCAACACTTTTTTTACTTTTCCAACATGTTGGTAAAGTATTAAACATCACTTTTTCTTTCATCATTTGCAAAACCAAATCCTCTTCTATAAAGAGAGGACTCATCTCCTTATTTCATTCACACCTTGAAAGATCAAAATCCCCTCTCAACACTTTCAAAAAAAAAAAAATCAGACAAATAGAAGCCTCTCAAACCAAAGTTGCAACTTTTATTTCTTCAAGTTTTTAAAGAAACTCTTGTGCAACTAAGTGCAAGATCAAGTCTCCTACTCATTTTCATTCTTATTCTTCATCAAAGTAAGTAAATACTAACTTATAACATCTTATATTTATGTTTATACAACTCTTTCATAATATATATAATCACCAACATCAACAAGTTTCATAAAAACTCAAGTTTATAAATCAATAGTTTTGTTTTAAAGTTTGTTTCTTCAAATATGTTTATAAATATATAAACACATTATGTAAGTATAAATGTTATGAAAACAAGTTATTTAAATGTGTTTTATAACCTTTTATACATGTGGTTTTTGAATAAACAACAAGAATCACAAGTTGTTTCAAGATTATGAAATCCGGATTTTCAGCAGAAATATTACGTCGACTTTGAAAAATCATAACTAATTCATAACTTAACGAAATAAGTTGATTCTTGTCTCAAAAGTTAGATATATGTCTTAACTAGAAATATGGAGGTTTTAATAATTTAATATGGAGTTTAGAACCCCCAAATAATATTTGGGTACCCGAAAGTTTGACAGCTCAAAAATGGCCAACATAGGGTTTTTAACGAGCTTTTTCCCCAACCTAAACACCTCGAAAAATGGTCGTTCTTAACTTTAAAAAGTTTTTGTATATAGTAGTTTTATGTCTATGAAAACCAAAGCCCAAATCGTTTTGGAGCTTGGTCAAAAACAACCTCAAAGTAGGCCGAAAAACCTTTAAAAAGCTGGAAAATTATATATATATATAAACTTGATGTTTTAAGTGAGTTTTATTTATAAAGTTGTAAAGTTGGGTGATTTAAAATATAAAAACCTTTATACATACATATTATCATATATATGGAAGTTATTAAGTCCCTCATATCATTTAGGACTCGGTTAAACGCGTCCGGTGTCATCACTCATCAACAACGCAAACCGTCATTTTTACGGTCGATTTTACCATCAACTTACGATGAGTCTTCATAGCCCCTATTTTCACTATCTATTGGGGTGGAAATACATGCACTATTTTTATATGGACATCAAAACTGTTTATTTCTTATATGTATTACACATGTGGATCCATCAACCCTCATATCATGAACCGTTAATGACATTTATGTATAAGCGCGAATATATTATGGATAAATCTATCGGGAGTCATGTCCCGCATTCGGGTTAGTCTTAATCGGATAACAGTGGAATGCATATATATTTTACACACGATATTACAGTCGGGAATACTGCACAGGGTAAAGTCATTTAATTAAGCTTCGGTTTTTTTTGAACAGCTGGTGTGGTGGTTATCGCTTCGGTTGCATCATGGTTTATGTAATACATACATGGAATTTATGCTGTTATGAATTCAACTCATTTGTTAATGTCCATATAATTGGTCTTTTCGTGTAAACCTATGAGCTCACCAACAATTTGTTGACGTATTTTAGCATGTATTTTCAGGTAATTAAGACATGCGCATTCATCGGAAGCATTCCAAGGCTTCCGTTCATTTTGGAGTCGCATCATTTTCAAACTCGGAGATTTATTTGCATCATTTTTGATAATCCAGTTATGTATTTAAACATCTGTAACTTGCGAACTACTCTTCATTTGATTCGGGCTATGTAAACCAATTAAATATTTTAAAGTTTTATCAATGTATTTTTCCGAAAACGTCCATGTAGTGGTCGTTCAGTTGATTATGGTTACGCTTCTGCACTCGTCACGCCTCGTTGCTAACCGGGGTAGCAGAGTGTGACAGATTGGTATCAGAGCCATAGTTATAGTGAACTAGGTTGCATTAGTACCCTAGACTATAACTTTTACAAAAATTAAACTTTCTTATTTCAATAACTGTGAACATATGGACCCTAATGACAGAAACATGTCAAACAATACAGTCATCATCCTCTTTGACTCCGAGGATGAATACTCACCCATGGGACAAGGAAACCAAAATGCCACTAAGATGTACTTTGGATCGGAAACCCACTTAGACCAAATCAATGGCGAGGAAGAGGACCTGTCAGAACACAAGGAGGGCAATTGTGGCCTTGCAACCCAAATTGCTCCACCATCACCACCACGGCCAAATAGAAGCCTCTCAAACCAAAGTTGCAACTTTTATTTCTTCGAGTTTTTAAAGGAACTCTTGTGAAACTAAGTGCGAGATCAAGTCTCCTACTCATTTTCATTCTTATACTTCATCAAAGTAAGTAAATACAAACTTATAACCTCTTATATTTATGTTTATACAAGTATTGCATAATATATATAATCACCAACATCAACAAGTTTCATAAAAACTCAAGTTTATAAATCAATAGTTTTGTTTTAAAGTTTGTTTCTTCAAATGTGTTTATAAATATATGAACACATTATGTAAGTATAAATGTTATGAAAACAAGTTATATAAATGTGTTTTATAACCTTTTATACATGTGGTTTTTGAATAAACAACAAGAATCACAAGTTGTTTCAAGATTATGAAATCCGGATTTTCTGCAGAAATATTACGTCGACTTTGAAAAATCATAACTAATTCATAACTTAACGAAATAAGTTGATTCTTGTCTCAAAAGTTAGATCTATGTCTTAACTAGAAATATGGAGGTTTTAATAATTTAATATGGAGTTAGGACCCGCAAATAATATTTGGGAACCCGAAAGTTTGACAGCTCAAAAATGGCCAACATAGGGTTTTTAACGAGTTTTTTCCCCAACCTAAATACCTCGAAAAATGGCCGTTCTTAACTTTAAAAACTCTTTGTATATAGTAGTTTTATGTCTATGAAAACCAAAGCCCAAATCGTTTTGGACATTGGTTAAAAACAACCTCAAAGTAGGCCGAAAAACCTTTAAAAAGCTGGAAAATTATATATATATATATATATATATATATATATATATATATATATATATATATATATATATATATAAACTTGACGTTTTAAGTGAGTTTTATTTATAAACTTGTAAAGTTGGGTGATTTAAAATATACCTTTATACATACATATTATCATATATATGGGAGTTATTAAGTCCCTCATATCATTTAGGACTCGGTTAAACGCGTCCGGTGTCATCACTCTTCAACAACGCAAACCTTCATTTTTACGGTCGATTTTACCATCAACTTACGATGCGTCTTCATAGCCCCAATTTTCACTATCTATTGGGGTGGAAATACATGCACTATTTTTATATGGACATCAAAACTATTTTTTTCTTATATATATTACACATGTGGATCCATCAGCCCTCATATCATGAACCGTAATAACATTTATGTGTAAGCGCGAATATATTGTGGATAGATCTATCGGGAGTCATGTCCCCCATCCGGGTTAGTCTTAATTGGTTAACAGTGGAATGCAAATATATTTAACACACGGTATTACAATCGGGAATACTACACAGGGCAAACTCATTTTATTAAGCTTTGGTTGCATGATGATTTATGTAATACATACATGGAATTTATGCTTTTATAAATTCAACTCATCTGTTAATGTTCATACAATTGGTCTTTTTGCGTAACCCTATTAGCTCACCAACAATTTGTTGACGTATTTTAGCATGTATTTCAGGTAATTAAGACATGCGCATTCATCGGAAGCATTCCTAGGCTTCCGTTCATTTTGGAGTCGCATCATTTTCAAACTCGGAGATTTATTTGCATCAGTTTTGATAATCCAGTTATGTATTTAAACATTTGTAACTTGTGAACTACTCTTCATTTGATTCTGGGCTATGTAAACCAATTAAATATTTTAAAGTTTTATCAATGTATTTTTCCGAAAACGACCTTGTAGTGGTCGTTCACTTGATTATGGTTACGCTTCCGCAATCGTCATGCCTCGCTGCCAACCGGGGTAGCAGGGTGTGACAATGTGCCTGATATGTAGCACAGACACACGTAGCAAACATTATATCCGGTCTACTGGCAGTTAAGTACATTAATGACTCAATCATCCCTCGATAATGAGTTACATCAACAGGTTTCCCTGAGATGTCCTCATCGAGTTTAGATTTAGAATCCGGATTCATGAGAGTTTTCTTGGGTGTACTATTGACCATGTTAAATTTCTTTAACATGTCTTGAATGTATTTTGACTGATTGATGAAAATGCCATCCCTCAGTTGTTTTACTTGTAAACCCAAGAAAAAATTAATTTCTCCCATCATGCTAATTTCAAACTTTTGGGACATTAAAAATGCAAACTTCTTGCAAAACTCAGTATTTGTAGACCCAAATAATATATCGTCCACATATATCTGAATAACTATGATATCGGGACCTTGACGTTTTATAAATAGGGTAGTATCCACTGCACCTTTGTTAAATCCACATTTTAAAAGATAATTTGAAAGTGCATCATACCAAGCTCGAGGTGCTTGTTTAAGGCCATACAATGATTTGTCGAATATGTATACATGATCTGGCTTCGAAGGATCAGTAAAGCCTTCGACTGATATGTATACACTTCATCAGTCAACTTCCCATTTAAAAACGCAGTTTTTACATCCATTTGATTTACTGTAAAGTTTTTATGTGCAGCAAATGCTAAAAACATTCTAATTGCTTCAATCCTAGCAATGGGAGCAAATGTTTCGTCATAATCAATTCTCTCCTGTTGACTGTATCCTTTGGCTATGAGGCGAGCTTTGTTTCGAATGATGACTCCGTGTTCATCTTTCTAATTCTTGAAGATCTACTTCGTGCCAATGATAGGCTTGTCCTTTGGTCGTTCCACAAATCGCCAGACCTTCAACTTTTCAAACTGATTGAGCTCTTCTTGCATAGCCACAATCCAGTCTGCATCCAGAAGAGCTTCTTTCATCGTCTTTGGCTCATTCTTGCTCAAAGAATTTGAGAAAAGACATTCGTTCATGGTAGCTCTTCGGGTTTTTACTGAGGCAGAGGGATCACCAATTATGTTTTCTGGTGGGTGATTCCTTGTCCATTTGAATGTATGAGGGTAAGGTTGAAGCTGGTCTTGATTTGGATTTAAGTGCAGGGAGGGAATTCAGGTGTTTATTTCAGATGTTGATGGGATATCAACTGAATTGGGGATTTCTGAATTTTCATAATTTAAGGGAGTTTCAAAAGATTCTGGAGCTTGAATTGGTTGTACACTATCTACAGGTATGTATACATATGTCGTTGAGACCTCTACAGGTTCTTTTGATGTCTGTTGGTGTGAATGATAAGAGACTATGACCGGATCTTCAGTAATCCTGTCAGGAACCAAAATTGGGACATTAGATTTGGTCTTTTCAAAATAGTCTTCATAAAAATTTTCAAAAAGTTTATTTAGATCATTCTTGTCATCATTAGGCTCTTTTGACATCATTGAAGTCGACTGTTTATGCTTGGGTCCTGAACTGGTGTGTTCAGAACCCATTACAACTCATTCGTCGAATTTTACGTTTACGCTCTCATTAACGGTCTTCGTTCTTTTGTTGTAGACTCGGAAAGCCACAGACTCTTTAGAGTATCAAATGAAGATGCCTTTATCCGCTTTCTGATTAAACTTTCCTAAGTTGTCTTTGTCAATCAGAATAAAGCACCTGCATCGAAAGACATAAAAAAATTTCACATTAGGGACTCATTTATTTATCAGTTCGTATTGTGTCTTTCCGAATCATTTGTTGATGATTGATCTGTTCTGAGTGAAACAAGCAGTTGCTACAACTTCAGCCCAAAGGGATAACGGTAGATTAGAGTAAGCAAGCATCGTACTAGAAGATTCCACAAGTGTGCGGTTTCGTTGTTCAACTACGCCATTCTGTTGTGGGGTACAAGCTGCCGAATATTGATGAGTTATCCCAACAGAACTCATAAATGTCTCGAGGGACTTATTCTTGAATTCTGTACCATTATCAGATCTAATGGTTTGAACCGATAGTTGCAGCTTGACTTGTATTTTGCGAATGAAGTCAATAATGATCTCGGTAGCGTCAGATTTGGATCTCAGGAAGAATACCCATGTGTACCTTGAATAGTCATCAACTATGACTAACACATATCTTTTCTTATTAAGACTCTGTAGTTGCATAGGCCCGCACAAGTCCATGTGTAGAAGTTCTAAAGCCCTAGTTGAAGAATGTTCAACCTTTAACTTGTGAGAAGCTCTCACCATCTTCCCTTTTTCACAGGCGGCACACAACTGCTCCTTCTGAAATCGGAGAGGTGGTAATCCTTTGACTAAACCTCCTTTTGCAAGATTGGTTAATTCTTTGAAGTTCAGCAAGGATTTCCTTCCCTTCCCTAGATCAAATACTACACTGATTAGCCTTAAAGTTGACTTCTAATCCTTTATCGCACAATTGGCCGATACTGAACAGATTATGACCAAGACCATCAACGTAGAAAACCTTTTGAATTGTTATTTTGTCGTACTCCAGACTCCTATAACCTTTGATCGGATAGAATTGATCATTACCAAACCGTACCGTCCCATAGAATTTGTCTACAAAATTCGTGAGGGTTTCTCTCTGTCCGGTCATGTGCTTGGAACACCCGGAGTCAAGGTACCACACATGATTTACCTATAAAACGAGGAAAAACATGAGGTACCCACTTATAGTTGGGTACTTTGGAACTTGGTAAATCATGTGGTGAGTCTTTAGACTGTTCAACAGATAAAGTCTTTGACTTAGGAACCCACTTTTTAACAGTGTTTTTAGGTATCCATTTTTGTACAGTTTGATGTGGAACTGATTTTGAAATTCGGTTCTTTGGAACCTTTTGCTGTTTAAAAGTAGTAGCTTTGTTCTTTTAAACCCATACAAGCTTATCAGATTTATGCACAGATTTGTCATTCATCACATGGCATTTAGCAGAATTTAAATAAATCAATTCAGTTTGAGAGTATTTAGAACAATATTTAACATGTGATATCGCCGTGATTATATACATTTTTCGGGCAATATCTGTTATTTATAGAGTATTTTGTTGAGGTAAAACGTTGAATTTTGTTCCTCCAAGTGTTATTTATGTTAAATCATTATTAGTAGGGTTTGTTGGGAAGAAAATCAAAATTTTAGGCTGAAAAAGGCAAGGCACGACGTGCCCTCAAAGGCACACCACGCCTGATTTGGCATGCCAGGAAGATAATCAGCTGAAAAGTGGAGGGCACGGCGTGCCTACTTTTAGGAACGACATGCCCTACCTGACACACGAACATTCCCTGCATTTTAAGAGCCAATAAGGAGGAACTTGTAGACCAGTTCCTAACGCGGTTCTTCCCTCCCTCTAAAACTGCTCGTTTAAAAAATGATATCTGTAACTTTTTGCAGGAAAGGGAGGAGTCATTATACGAAGCGTGGGAAAGGTACAAGGGTCTTTCTGAGAAAGTGTCCACATCACGGGTTGGACACCAACAATAAAGTATACACATTCTACACCGGGCTCCTAATTTCGACAAGGCAAATATTGGATTTGAATGCCGGTGGATGTGTGATGGACAAAAAACCTACCGATGCTTATAACGCAATAGAAACCGCGGCCACTAACACTCATGAGTGGCACTCTTCAAGACATAGGATTGTTCGCGGTGCTTTGAAGCAAGGGGATGAGGTAAGTTCACTGAAGGACGAGATTTCTAGGATGGGCAAACAAATTGTCCAACTACAAAATCCAAGAATAGCAAATCTGGTTTGCCAGTTGTGTGACGGTCCTCACACCGCATATGAATGTACCAAAAGGATGACACTTCTCAATAGACAATCCACTATTAAGTCTATTCAAGAAGTTTGTCAACTTTGTGGAGGACCACACACGACAGGAGATTGTGGGAATGATGATGCGGAGGAAACATTAGAAGAGGGTGTGTTGTATTCTTATGGTGATCAATATGACAACCCAAGGGGAATGCTAGCTTTTCAACCACCACCTCAACAACACTATAATCCCAATGTTGACAATCGGAATCATCTAAATTTCTGATGGCGTCAACTGAATGACCAAGCTCTGGCGGTACCACAGGGATTTGAGGGTGCTAGTTCTTCCAACCCAAACCAAAGAAACAACTCATACCAACCACGTCATCCTAACACCGCTCACTACTAGTCTCGTCAACCCAACAACACAACCAATGCAACACAACAACCACACCAATCCACAAATACCACTACCCCATCAACAGAAGCCAAGCCTACTCTCAAGGATATCGTGAGAGGTCAACAAGCATCAATCCAAAACCTTGAGAAGCAAATGGGACAAATTGCCCAATTGTTGATTGATCGCGGGAAAAGGACACTTTCATCCACCACGGAGACAAATACAAAAGAGCAAGCCAAGGCTATTCATCTGAGAAGTGGTAAAACTCTTGATCCCATTTCTAATTCGGTTTCGAATAATGTGGTTGTTGATGATGTGCATGTTGAAAGAGAAAAGGAGGCGACAACGGATGAGGCACAACACTCAAGCCCACAAAGTACAGTGCAAGTCCAACCTCCTTCCACCACCCAAGTGCCAGTCATGAAACCACAACTTCCTTATCCAAGAAGACTGAAGAAGGAGATAGAGGTGCTTAAGGAATTCATATCGTAACTTGTATTCTGATTGAGTTTCTAAAGCCTCTAAGGTTGTAAAACCCTAAGAACAATTTGTGTTCTTCGTCTAATCAAACAGATTAGAGGTGATTGTAATCAGAGATTGGTTATACAAAGGATTTTGATACTGATTGTGTTTATTGATTTAAATTGTCTGTTCATATTGTTCTGAAAGTTTTCTTAAAACAATTGAGTGTTATTCCGCAAACTTCTTAATTGGACTTGATTCAAAACAAGATTATTGGTTTAACTCTGATTTAATCAAACTAGTTAATCTTAGGTGATTTGATCTTGACAAGTCGTATCAGAGCCTAGGGTTCTGTTTTGTTTTATTCTTTGTTTTCAAAGTCAGGAATTTTCATCTTTTAGTATCTAAATCTTTTTCTGCAATGGAGTTTGATGGAAGCAGTAGTGGATCTGGGCAAAGACTTAAGGTACCTATGCTCAAACCCATTGAGTTCGAGATGTGGAAACTCAGGATTCAACAACACATTCAATTTAGTGACTATGCCCTATGGGAAGCCATTGAAAATCCTCTTGCAGTTGATCCTGAACTGGATGCTGAAGGCAAACCAAAAAGAACACCTCCAAAAACTGAGATTGAGAGAAATGCTAGAATGAATGAAGTCAAAGCTCTCACTATTTTATCGATAGCTATTCCTAATGCTTATCAACATCAGTTTAAAAAAATTCTATAATGCTCTTTTTCTATGGCTTCCTTTAGAGAAAAGATTTGCTGGCAATGCTAGCACAAAAAGAAATCAAAAGGATCTTTTAAACCAGTAGTATGACAATTTTTCTGGTGGAACAAATGAAAACCTTACTCAAATCTTTGATAGGTTTAATAAGTTGATAGGTGAATTGGAGAATGCTAAGGTTAACCTGAATCAAGACGAGGTAAACAAAAAGTTCCTCAGATCTCTTGGTGAAGAATGGACAGTGTATGCTGCATAGTGGAGAACAAAGGACACTCTAGATGAAAGGGAGTTGAATGATCTCTACAACAGCTTGAGAGTGTTTGAGTCTGAAATAGAAAATAAAAAGAAAACCTTTTCTTATAATCAAAACACTACTCTATTATCCTCTGGATCTAATGATAAATCAAACTCCTGTGATTCTTTTTCAGGTACTGATGGTAATACTTCTGATGTCAATTAAGAGGCATTTGTTGCAAGTGATGGACTATTTGCACTCAATCCTGAGGATCTGGAACAAATCCATCCAGATGATCTATAGGAGATAAATTTAAAGTGGCAACATGCCATGCTGACAATGAGGGCTAAGAGATTTCTCAAAAGGACTGGCAGAACAAACTTTCAGGCCAGAACAGAAGGGAAACCAGCCTTTGACAAATCAAGGGTTGAATGCTTCAAGTGTTACAAACTTGGACACTTTGCTAGAGAGGTGTAGATCACAAAGTCAGCAGCAACCAAGACATCAACAAACCAGTCAACCACAATCTTCACAAGCCCTTGTTTCACAAGAGGACACTGTTTTTGACTGGAGTGATCAAACAGAAGAGGAGTACCAAAATCAAGCTCTTATGGTAGAAACTACAAGTGTCACTTCCACTGACCTACCATCTGAGTTAAATGCTAAAATCTGCTCCCAAGCATGCAAAAATATGGTTAAAAAATACAGAGATCATAATGAAAGCATGTGTAAAACTCTAGCTAAGATGGAAGAGAGGAGGTATGAGTATATGCAGGCAATTGAGGATCTTGAAAAACAGATCAACGACTATAAGGACAATGAGATTCAGATGGGACATGATAAGATATATCATGAGTGGGAGAAAAAGGAACTTCAAGAGAAAATAGATATCCTTAATAAGAAACTAGAAGAGGCTGAACAAAAGGTGCTAGAAGCTCACAAGAAGTAGATTGCGTAAACATTGATTTGGGTAACTTCAAGTTGGCCAATCAAAAGCTAGAACACCTAATGGAAGTTCAATTCAAAGATAGGGTAAAATCTCAACTAAATCCCAAGGAAGGAATAGGATACAATGCTACCCCACCTCCTTACAATAACGAATACATTCATCCTATGAGTGAAGTTGCTGATAGGCTTGTGAATGAACCTCTAGATGAGAAGATGAAGACTGTAGATCCTGTCCTTGAGGATAAGCCTGAGTTGGAAGATGGACTAGTTACTAATGTAGACAGTAATAATGAGGAAGAAGAGGGTAATCCCAAAACCATGAGTGAACCCATGAGGGAAGAAACCAACAGTTTGAAAGGAAAAGAGAAGATGAGTGAATACAAACATGTTTCAAATGTCTCTGTACCTTCTAACTGTAATTTTGCTTCCTCTTCCAAGACAGGTTAAAAGGGTAAAATGTTCCAGTATGGACATGCCAAAAGCATGGTGTACAAAAGTTTCCCACACAACAACAGGTGAGGGGAAATCAAAGGAACAAGAATCAATTATGGTCACACAAAACTGGTTCTCAAATCAAAACAGTCAAAAGATGTTTTCACTGTGGCAGGAAAAGCCATTTGGCTAAACACTGTCTTTGTAAGCCAGTTGTTGAAAAACAAACTGTGTTTCAAAAACAATCTGGTTCACAAAAACCAATAGCTTTAAAGACTCCAAAACCTGCCACATCAGTTCCAAAGCACACCATTGACCATTTGTAAAGGTCAACAAAAGGCAGCCTGTAAAGAGAAAACAAGCTTTAGTTAAATCTAAACTGAGTGTGTGTAACATCCTAAAATTTTAATATCATAATTTGAGGATATTTAGTTAAATTTCGTAATGAATATAATTAAGTTGATTTATGAAAAATGATTATGTATCTGGATATTTAAAACTTGGTTGTTATTTTAAGAAATTAAGAAATTGAGAATTTCAACTTTTAGTTATTAAGTATGATTATTAAAATGTTAGTGATGATGAAAATTATAATGAAACTCAGTATTTAATGGAACCAGATAAATTGAGGGGCTAAATGTGCCAAAGTTGGAAGATGAGAATAAAAGGTCCAAGTCTTTCATTTTGAATGAAAATCAACCTCTCTCTACTTTCTCTCTCTATCAAGCTCTCTATATCTCTCTAAAATTCTGTTGAAAATCGATTACGTGAAGACAAATTCGTGGATTAAATCTGAATTCAAGTGGATTCAAGAGGATAGAAAGGTAATAAATTAGTTTCAAGTTTGAGGTTTTATTTTTAAGAATAAAGATCCAAAATTCGGAATTAGAATCTGAAGATTTGTGATTGCATGCATGATATAACAGTTGAGAATCATCAATTGAAGTTCCCTGAAGGATTGGAAACAAGAATCAACCTTTGAATCGTCCTAAACGGTAAGAAATCTGAGATTTTGTGAACTTTTGTGTTCTTGAGGTTTTTACTCGTTTTTGGTTTAAATCTGGACTGATTAGCATGTTTTAGATGGGGAATATGATGTAGAAATACCCCAATAATGATTATAAAACATTATAAATGATTGCATGTTGTTAAAATTAAGTTTTGGAAATTTTTGAGTAAAATCCGTAAGTTGCGACCTGCATATCTGCAAGTGAACTCGGCGAGTTCTCAAGAACATATGAACAAATCTTCAAAAATTCATAAGTGTTGGATCCGAATTCGGTTGGGACCCGAATTCGGATGTGACCCGAACTTAGTTGGGACAAAAATCAAATAAAGAACCGAACTCGGATGGACCCGAATTCGGATGGGTCCGAAATCCGGCTGAGAATCCGAAATTCGGACATGAACTCGGTGAGTTCTATGGGGAACTCGGCGAGTTCTATGCTGTGCATGTGTAATTCGGATGGGTTATTAAGGACCCGAATTTATGGACAATTATACACACTTTTGTAATAACTTTTGTAACATATTAAGGTAAATAAAGGAGGGTTAATTGGGAATAATACACCTCGAGTGATGAGATTTAAATGTGAGTTTCGGATGACGGATCCGAATGTTGTAACACTTTTAAATTGTACAACTTGATGTACATTTGTTGAGAAACATGTGTATGATATGATTTTATTATGGAAATGTAACAGGTCCCTTGTGGTGTTGTTTAACCCACAGTGGGGTACTTTTGAGTCCGGTTGAAATTGCGAAGAGAAATAAGATAACTTGAAGCTTAAAGAACGCACCCACTGTGAGTACCTTTGTTTTAAACATGTCTGCATCTGCTTTATGTTTGCTATTGCCTGCTGAGGCATGTTGTTTCACTTTCGTTTGGCACTCTACTAACTTGCATATATGTTGATGCACATTCATACTTGTTGCATGTCCGTTCATTTGTTGTGCATCTTATCGATGGACCTGAGGGTCGCATCTGTACTCTGATGTTACTGTGCTATATGACCAAGAGTTTGACACCTCTGTGGTCAGGATAGACAGTAGGTCATCCCCGATGTTATGTCTGCCTCACATGGTTGGTTTTCTTATGCCGAGCGTCATCTCGAAGGAGCTGCGGCTCGGGTTTGCGTACTTGGAGTACGTGTGGAGTATACGGTATGCGGTACCGCGGTTACTCCTTAGGGGCATCATAAGGATTTGCTGAATGTGTAAAATCATTTGGTATTCACTAAGCATTCGCTTATCCCTCAGTTGTTGACTTTTTACAGGAAAAGAGGGAAATCCGCTGCGGGACCATCTAGCTAGGACGTTTGTTGAAGTATTTGAAGATTTCTACGGTTTAACTTGGTATTTGGTTATGGAATTACTGTTGTAATAAATTTGGGGATAATGTAATACTTTTGAGTTTGTAGACTTAGATGTGTAACCTATGTAGCACCGTAGGGTGTTGGACACAAATTTGTTTTATTTTATTTTGTATTTTATGCTTCCGCACTATAGTTCAAGCTATCAGATCATTATGTAATTGTTTGTTGGTGATTAATCCTGGGTGTATTGTAATTGTGGTTAAATGTGGCAAGGGTGTCACAGTGTGAAACAGGAATGGTGTGTTAAAGGCACAAACACAGTCCCAACTGCTGATGTAAAAGCTAGAACTGTTAAGCCAAAAGTTTGAACTGGTAGTGTAAAATCTGAGGATGTTAGCAATTAACATCCAGTTCCAACTTCTAAGACAAAAACTAGAACTGGTAGTGGATCATCTAAGAATTTTAAAGCAAAAATTAGGAAAAACAACTGGACACCTCATGTCATAACTAAATACTCATCACAGAATCCACAAGTGGATCTCACTAAGTTTAAAAGGACAAACAGTATTCAGTTATGTTAATGCACATGGACAACCCTAAACCAGCTTGGTTTGGGTTTACTCCACTACTAACTAAGCTTTTTATTTGTGCAGGGTAACCACAGGAACCAGCATAAGACAAGATGGCATGTGGACAGTGGCTGCTCTAGGCACATGACAGGCAATTCTGAGTGCTTGTCAAATTTCAAAAGCTTTGAAGGAGGATATGTTGCATTTGGAGGAAACTCCAAAGGAGGTAAGGTAACAGGTAAAGGTAAGGTCAAAGCAGGTAACATGATCTTTAATGATGTATAGTATGTTGAACAGCTGAAGTATAATTAACTGAGTATGTCTCGAGTATGTTACAAAAGAATTGTTGTTCTGTTCACAGACTCTGAATGCATTGTCCTATCCAAAGATTTTAAAATACCTGAAAATCTTGTTTTACTAAGAACACCAAGAAAGGACAATGTATACTATTTGGACATTGAAAAATTATCCAAAGAAAATACTTTAAGCTGTTTAATATCCAAAGTATCATCTAATGAGTCTGCACTTTGGCACAGTAAGATGTGTCATATGAACTTCAAATCTATGAATACCTTAGTCAAAAACAAATTGGTATGAGGTTTACCAAAAAAGGAGTTCATATGTGATGATCATTGTGTAGTCTGCCTCAAAGGCAAGCAACACAAAACTTCTCATAAGGCCAAAGAAGTAAATTCAATCTCTACGGCTCTTCATCTCCTTCATATGGATCTTTTTGGTCCAACTTCTGTTTTGAGTTATAATAAAAGAGTCTACTATTTAGTCATTGTTGATGATTTCACCGGGTTTACATGGGTTTATTTTCTTAGGACTAAGGATGAGACTACTGAGTTAGTTAAATCCTTTATTCTAAAAATAGAAAACCAATCTAACTTAAAAGTAAAGGTGATCAGGTCAGACAATGGAACTGAGTTTAAAAAATCATGATCTAAATAGTTTCTGTGAGTCAAAAGGAATTGCAAAACAAGTACAGTGCACCTAGAACACCACAACAAAATGGAGTAGCTGAAAGGAAGAATAGAACATTAATAGAGGCTGCTAGAACCATGTTAGCTGATTCCAAATTGTCAATGACTTTCTGGGCAGAGGCAGTTAATACAACCTGTTATGTTCTAAATAGGGTCCAAGTAGTCCAGTCACAAGGGAAAACTCCATATGAGTTGTTCCACCATAGGATTCCCTTAGTTACCTTTCTAAAACCATTTGGTTGTCCATACACTATCATGTACACTAAAACTCACTTAGGAAAGTTTGAAAGCAAGTATGAGGAAAGATTCTTTGTAGGATACTCCATATAGAGCAAAGCCTATAGAGTCTATAACAGTGTATTTAAAACCATTGAAGAAAGTGCAAATGTTGAGTTTAATGAATATACTGCAAATGTCAAAGGCACTGGTCCTTATTGGTTATTTGTTTTAGACTCACTAACGAATTCTATGAGTTTTGATAAGTATTCTGCAAGAGCAGTTGGACATAATGTTCAAACTGGTAACATAGATTCTCATGCTGCCAGCACAAGCGTTCAGACTGTTGGCACAAAGACTCAAATTGTTGAAGATTCTGGAAGATGGGATGAGTACACTATTCTACCACTTCTTTCCTGTGACCCACCTGGGGTTCTGATTGGCCAACAAGACAAAGGTACAGAGTTTGAGGTGCCAATCCCAAGTCCTGAAGTAATAGCTCCAACTAATAGGGAAACAGTCCCAACTCCAGATCAAACTATTACTTAAGCAGAATCCTCAAGTGCAGAAGGAGATGACATCAATCTGGGAAGCTCAATTTAGATAGACAGTGAACCTACACTCAGGGTTCACAAATATCATCCTATTAACCAGATCATGGGAGATCCACACACACCTGTGCAGACAAGGAATATGATCCACAAGGAAACAACTATCTCTGAAGAAGCAGTTCCTGAGTTCAGTCTAGCTGCCTTTGAACATGCATGTTTTATGTCACAACTAGAACCAAAGAAGGCATCTGAGGCTGTGAAGGATCCATCTTGGATTGAAGCCATGCAAGAAGAGCTACTGCAATTCAAGATTCAGAATGTGTGGCAACTGGTTGATTTGCCTAAAGGAAAGAGGGCAATTGGTACAAGATGAGTTTTCAGGAATAAAAAGGATGAAAGAGTTATAGTGATCAAGAACAAAGCAAGGCTAGTAGCTCAAGGTTACACTCAAGAAGAAGGAATAGACTGTGATGATGTCTTTGCCCCAGTAGCAAGGATTGAAGCCATCAGACTGTTCCTAGCCTATGCAAGCTACAAAGGGTTCAAGGTGTATCAAATGGATGTAAAATCTGCATGCCTATATGGTACAATTGATGAAGAGGTATATGTGTGTCAACCACCTGGGTTTGAAGACTACAAGTATCCTGAAAGAGTTTACAAGTAGGATAAAGCGCTTTATGGGTTACACCAAGCTCCTAGAGCATGGTATGACACTCTGTCTTCCTACCTACCACAGAATGGATTCAAGAGAGGCACTCTAGACAAGACATTGTTCATAAAGTCTATGAAATCAGAGATCCTTCTTGTTCAGATCTATGTTGATGACATCATTTTTGTATCAACCGATGACATACTTTGCAAGGAATTTGAGACCTTGATGCACAAAAAGTTACAAATGAGTTCAATGGGAGAACTAACTTTATTTCTAGGATTGCAAGTTAAGCAGATGCCCACTGGTCTCTTCATCAGTCAGTCAAAGTATGTGAATGACATTCTGGAGAAGTTTGGATACAAGGACAACAAAGTTGCAAGCACTCCAATGGACACTCACAAGCAACTTGATGCATATAAAGATGGAGTAGATGTGGTTATTAATTTGTACCGATCTTTGATAGGTTCACTGATGTATCTCACATCTTCTAGACCAGATATAATGTTTCCTGTTTGTGTTTGTGCTAGGTTCCAATGTGCCCCAAAGGACTCACATCTGTTTGCTGTTAAGAGAATCTTTAGATATCTAAAAGGCCAACCAAAATTAGGCCTATGGTATCCTAAGGATTCTCCTCTTGAACTAACAACATATTCTGACAGTGACTAGAGGTTGCAATATAGACAGGTGGTCAACAACTGGAGGATGTCAATATCTAGGAGCAAGACTAGTCTCTTGGCCGAGCAAAAAGCAAACCACAGTATCCACTTCATCCACTGAGGCAGAATATGTTGCAGCTGCTAGCTGCTGCTCTCAGGTTATGTGGATTCAGAACCTACTAAGAGACTATGGTATGAACTTTCTATCTACTCCTATTTATATTGACAATTCAAGTGCAATCAGTATTGTACAAAATCCAGTAAAGTTTCCCAAAACGAAGCACGTAGATATTAGATTTCATTTTATAAGGGATTGTAATGAAAAGAAGATAATTCGAGTTACCAAAATTCATACTGATGATCAGTTAGTAGATCTTTTTACTAAACCATTTTATGTAGGAAGATTCACTTTTCTGGTATCAAATATTGGTATGGTAAACATGGATTAATCCACCTTACATTACCATCTTCTATAATTTGTGTAAATTCTTTGTTTATGTGTTTAGTTAAGGGGGAGACACTGCTTCAATACATATTACTCAGTAACTAAATAACAGCTTGAGAATATTCTCAAGCTGCTAGTTCATATTCTCGGACTGTTAGTTGTTCACTTGGTCTGTTAAGTGTGCAGGGCATTTCAGTCATTTCAAAGGTGTTTGTATGCAGGACTAGATATTTTAAAAATCCAAACCCTTAAAAGTCCCAGTTTCGTTCAATTATAACTGCCAGTTTCTAAATATCTTCCAGAGCCCTTTCATTCCCCCCCTTGTGTGATTTCCAAATCTTCGAGCCAAACCCTAAATCCTCTAGTTCTTGAGCACCAATGGAGTTTGTCAAAGATCCCAACTGCCTTTAATACACCCTAAAGCATGCTGAACTGCGACCCTTTCATGAAATGATGGATTTCCTTCGCAGTTCATCCATCCACTATGCTCTCACCGTAAACCCCACTATCTATGTATCTCATATAGAGCAATTCTGGAGTAAAGCCAGTCTGAGCACACAAGATGGAATAACTTCTCTTGTTTCTACCATTGATGGTCATACCATCACCATCTCAGAAGATTCCATTCGACAACACTTGCATCTGCAAGATGCTTCAGGTATAACCGATCTCTCTCTTACTGCTTTACATGAAGGTCTTTTTGAAATAGGGTATAGGGGACCAACTAATTCATTTACTTTTCTCAAAGCACATTTTGGCCCCAAATGGAAATACCTTATACATATCATTAAACAATGTTTAAGCCTTAAAAGGACTGGTTGGTCTGAATTTTTCTCAAATATTGCAACTGCTTGTTTGCTTATCCACAGGCCAACAGTTCAATTTTTCAAATATGATTTTTCAAGGGATGTTAAGGCATCATGCCTTAAAGAATGGGAAAGTTTTGATGTATCCTCGGTTTTTGTCTGAAATAATTGCCAAATCTTGCAATTCTTTAAAAATACATAAAAGGATATATGTTTCCCATAGGCACTCTTTACCATTTGTGAACAGATTTTTGAAACAACGTGCCAATTTTCATACTATTGATGTCTCATTGCCTCAAGCAATGCAGATTATCTTTCCAAGGAACAGGGGAGAGGATCCTGAGCAGGCTCAGCCCCACATTACTGCTTCACCCCCAGGATCCCAACCCACTCTCCATGATACATATATCCCTTCTGATCCTTCTACCATACATACCTCCCCAGCCCCTCCACTAAAAATATATACTAAAAAGAAACAAAGGGCTGCAGGTGCTCCTTCCACCTCAGACCCACAACCAGAGCCAAATATCCCTGTGCAAGTGGATTCTCTTGCACAACATATCCAAAGGGCACCCACTGAGGATACTCCCACCCTCAAGATGGAGGTGAATATCCCTTCTGAGGATGTTCATATGGGCTTTGTGGTTGGAACTAATGATGCTTCTGCACAAGGGTCATAGGACAGTTCCAACATACTTAAGACCACACCCATGGCAATAGAGGGTGTGCAAGCACCTTCTAGAAGTCCCCAGTACCAAGAACAGAGGGGCCTAGATGCTTCTAATACATATGGTTTTGGTGCCAATGATAGATCTCAAATCCCTCTATCATTTGAAGATCTTGAGGCCAGTCTGCAACTAATGAGCTTAAAGAGCTTCCAAATCATCTTGAGTATGCATTCTTGCATGAGGAGTATCAATTACCCGTAATCATTTCATCAAGTCTAATGGGTGACCAAAAAGAAAGACTCCTCACTCTTCTTCGTGCTCACAAAGGAGCAATTGCTTAGAAAACTTCCGACATTAAGGGTATAAGTCCTTCCTATTGCATGCATAAAATTCTTATGGAAGATGACTTTAAACCGGTTGTCCAACGATAAAGACGGTTGAACCCAAACATGAAGGAAGTGGTGAAAAAAGAGGTAATTAAGCTACCCGACGCTGGCTTGATCTACCCAATCTCCGATAGTCCAAGGGTTAGCCCCGTTCAACCTAAAAAGGGAGGGATGACCATTGTGCATAACGAGAAAAATGAGATCATTCCGACACGAACGGTCACGGGATGGCGTGTTTGCATTGATTATCAAAAATTAAGCGATGCTACACGCAAAGATCATTTTCCCCTTCCCTTCATGGACCAAATGTTAGAGCGCTTGGCAGGAAACCAATTCTTCTGCTTTCTTGATGGTTTCTCCGGATATTTTCAAATTCCTATCCATCCAGAGGACCATGAAAAGACAAATTTCACGTGCCCCTTTGGCAAGTTTGCATATAGAAGAATGCCTTTTGGCTTATGCAATGCACCCGCGACCTTTCAACGGTGTATGATGGTCATTTTCCATGACATGATTGAAGGGAGTATGGAAGTGTGTATGGACGATTTCTCCGTCTATGGAAACTCCTATGATTCTTGTCTTGAAAATCTTGAGAGAATGCTCACCCGATGTGAGGAATCTAACTTGGTCCTCAATTGAGAAAAATGTCACTTCATGGTGAGAGAGGGAACCATTTTGGGGCACAAAATCTCGGATGCCAGGATTGAGGTAGATAAGCAAAGATTGACACTATATCTAAGCTACCTCCCCCATCCAATGTCAAAGGCATAAGAAGCTTCTTGGGTCACGTGGTTTTTTATCGCTGCTTTATTAAAGATTTTTCCAAAATCACGAGACCCATGACCCAACTGTTGGAGAAAGATACCCCTTTTGTTTTCTCCGATGATTGTTTGAATTCTTTTAATATCCTCAAAATGAAGCTCACGAATGCGCCCATAATGATTGCTTTGGATTGGTCGATTCCGTTCGAGCTCATGTGTGATGCGAGTGATTTCGCGGTTGGGGCCGTTTTGGGCCAAAGAGTCAATAATCATTTCCAACCGATTTATTATGCAAGCAAGAAATTAATGGACACACAAGAAAATTACACCACCACCGAGAAAGAACTTCTCGCCGTTGTCTTTGCTATCGATAAATTTCGGTCTTATCTCGTGCTTTTCAAAACGGTCGTTTACACCGACCATTCCGCCCTCGCTTCCTTTTCTCAAAGCAAGATGCAAAGCCTCGTCTCATTTGGTGGATTTTGCTTTCACAAGAATTTGATATCAAAATCCGAGATAAGTGAGGAGCCGAAACTCTCGCCGCAAATCACTTGTCACGCCTTGACAACTCTCATCTTGAACAACTGAATGAGCGTGACATCAACGATAACTTTCCCGATGAATTTCTTTTAAAGGTTGATGGTGAACCTGAAACACCGTGGTTTGTCGACTTTGCCAACTACCTTTCTCGTGGCATTCTCGTAAAAGGAATGTCATACCAACAAAAGAAGAAGTTCTTCTCCGAATGTATTTTCGGATAAGAGCGGATCAAGTGATTCGGAGATGTATTTTCGGGAACGAATGTATATATATTTTGAATCATTGTCACATTGGCCCTACAGGTGGGCATATTGGTCCGAGCTACACCACCAAAAAGTGTTTGATTCGGGATTCTATTGGCCCTCAATCTATAAAGATGCCCAAGAAACAGTTCAATCTTGTGATCAATGCCAACGCACGAGATCTATCTCCAAGAGGGATGAAATGCCATAAAATTTCATCCAAGTTTGTGAAGTGTTTGACATTTGGGGGATAGATTTCATGGGATCATTCCCACCTACCCGTGGCAATAAGTACATTCTCGTCGCGGTTAATTACGTGTCCAAGTGGGTCGAGGCTCAAGCCTTACCCATGAATGATGCGCGAGTTGTACTTAAATTTCTGAAGAAGTGGTTCTCTCATTTCAGAATTCCGAAAGCTTTGATTAGTGATCGTGGCACACATTTTTGTAATGCCCAAATGGAAAAAGCCTTGGCTAGATATGGGGTAATTCATCGAGTTGGCACTGCTTACCACCCACAATCTAGTGGCCAAGTCGAGATCACTAATCGCGGTTTGAAGCGTATTTTGAAAGAAACCGTTGGCAATAATCGGAAGGAGTGGTCGGATAAATTAGATGATGCATTATGGGCATTTCGAACCGCATTTAAAACACCCATTGGTACCACTCCATTTTGTTTGGTGTACGGCAAGGCTTGCCACTTGCCGGTTGAAGTCGAGCATAAGGCCTTTTGGGCCCTCAAAACGTGTAATCTTGATCTTTCTCTTGTCGGTGATTGTAGAAATGCTCAATTACAAGAATTAGAAGAGCTACGGCTCCAAGCGTATGATAATTCTTGTATTTATAAAGAGAAGACCAAGAAATGGCATGATGCTCGTTTGAAAGATCGTTCCGACATCCGTGTGGGTGACCGAGTCCTTGTGTTTAATTCACGATTAAAGCTTTTTCCAGGAAAGCTTAGATCTTGATGGTACGGTCCTTATGTTGTCAAAAATATCTTCCCATACGGTACCTTTGAGTTGACCAATCCAAAAGACAACAACACGTATAAGGTCAATGGTCAACGTGTGAAAAGATATTTCGAGTCGGAATCATTTGTTGAGGAAGTCGAAGTCCTCGAATTGCTCCCCATTCTAAATTAATTGCGAGGCCGAGTCGAGCTAATGACTCGAAGATAAATAAGCATGTTCATTCTTAAATTTTAAGCTTTAATTTTTGCTATTTATGTGTTTTTCTTTTATGTTTCGTAGGAAATTAGTTTCGTTTGATGTTACTTATATGTTTTTGTGCAATTCGTGAGTCGATTTTGTGTTTTAGTTCAATCCCGATCATCTCAATATTTTCCCGTAGCTTCACAATGAAATTTTTTTGGGTTTTTGGCTAAAAATGCATAGGCACGCCATGCCTATGTATGAGCATGCCGTGCCTCACTAAGCACACCATGACATATTTGGCACACCTCAAACCCGAGAGCTTCGAAATAATCCATCAGACCCAGGCACGTCGTGCCTGACCATAAGCACGTCGTGCCCTCCTTTGGCACGCCGTTCCTAATTTCAAACCCAAGAGCCTTGAATCAGCCCATCAGATAGAGGCACGCCGTGCCCCCTCCCTAGGCACGCCGTGCTCTCTTGGTCAAAGCCGTACACGACATCTGTTTTTGAATCTCGAGGAACTGAAATGTCAAGGGCTGGTGGGAAATATTCTAAGTAAGTTCAAACTGTTAGCTAGACTTCTCAGACTGTTAGTAGTTTGTCTATGTAAGTACAAAGTTCATGCTGTTAGTTGAAGAATCTCAAGCTGCTAGTGTAAAAGTTCATGCTGCCAGAGTAATTTCACTCAAGCTGCCCTGCTCAAACTGCTAAGAGATTCAAGCTGCTCAACGGTTTCATAAACAGAAAGTGCTGATATTCAGGAAAAGATATCTACACGAAGATTCCAACATATCTACTATCAGAGAAGTCAGAGTCCTTCAAGGAAACAAATCAGAAAGCATTATAAATACATAGAATAGGTTTTTCTATAATAGAAGAAGTTTCTGCATATTCAAGTTTGTAATTGCTTTTTGTTTAAGTTTTCATAAGCCTCTAAGGTTGTAAAACCCTAAGAACAATTTGTGTTCTTCGTCTAATCAAACAGATTAGAGGTGATTGTAATCATTCTGATTCAGCAATACAAGCAGTTTTGATTATTACTTATGTTTATTTGTTATTGATTCTGAAAGCTTTTATCAAAATAATTAAGTGTTATTCCGCAAACTTCTTATTTAGACTTTGATTTAATACAAGATTATTGGTTTACACTCTGATCAATTCAAATTAGTTAATCTTAGGTAGTTAAGTTCAGATCCTGACAAGTGGTATCAGAGCCAGGTTGTTCTTTGTTTTTTTCAAAGTCGAAAGCTTTCTTTTAAATTTTTAAACTTTTGCAATGGAATTTGATAATAGCAGTAGTGGATCTGGGCAAGGACTCAAAGTGCCTATGCTCAAGCCCACTGAGTTTGAGATGTGGAAACTCAGGATTCAACAGCATATTCAATTCATTGATTATGCCATATGGGAAGCTGTTGAATTTCCTCCTGTAGTTGATCCAGAACTTGATGATGAGGGAAAACCAGTCAAAACTCCTCCAAAAACTGAACTTGAAAGAAAGGCTAGAATGAATGAAGTGAAAGCTCTTACACTTCTACAAATAGCCATTCCTAATGCTTATCAACATCAGTTCAAAAAGTTTTATACTGCTCATTCTCTTTGGAATGCTTTAGAGAAAAGATTTGCTGGTAATGTCAGTACCAAGAGAAATCAAAAGGATCTTTTGAAACAGCAGTATGAAAACTTTTCTGGTGGCAAGAATGAAAACCTTACTCAAATTTTTGACAGGTTCAACAAACTGATAAGTGAACTGGAAAGTGCAAAAGTCAGCCTGGATCAAGATGAGGTCAACAGAAAGTTTCTCAGATCTCTTGGAGAAGAATGGACAGTTTATGCTGATCAATGGAGAACAAAAGACACTCTTGATGAAATAGAACTGGATGATCTGTACAATAGTCTGAGTGTGTTTGAGACTGAGATTGATACTAAAAAGAAATCTCTTTCTTATAATCACAATACTGCACTTATGTCATTAGAAAAATCTAATTGCAGTGATTCCTTTTCAGGTGGTGATGGTAACTCTACTGAAGCTCATTATGAGGCTTTTGTTGCCAATGATGGATTGTTTGAACTAAATGCTGAAGATCTAGAACAGATTCATCCAGATGATCTTGAAGAGATGGATCTGAAGTGGCAACATGCAATGCTGACCATGAGTGCCAAAAGGTTTCTTAAAAGAACTGGCAGGACCAACTTTCAAGCCAGAGCAGAAGGCAAACCAGCTTTTGATAAGTCAGAAGTTGAGTGTTATAAATGTCACAAACTTGGCCACTTTACCAGAGAATGCAGATCTCAAAGTCAACAATCATCAAGGCCTCAGCAGACTAATCAGGCTTCATCATCGCAAGCCCTTGTCTCTCAAGAAGACAATGTGTTTGACTGGAGTGATAAAACAGAGGAAGAGTTTCAAAATCAAGCTCTAATGGCAGAAACATCAAATGTCTCCTCCACTGAACTACCATCTGAGGTAAATTCTAAACTCTGCTCTCAAATATGCAAACATATGGTTAAAAAGTATAGAGATCATAATGAGAGCATGTGCAAAACTCTAGCTAAGATGGAAGAGAGGAGATATGAATACATGCAAGCCATAGAAGATCTTGAAAAACAGATCAATGACTATAAGGATAATGAGATTCAAATGGGACATGATAGAACATATCATGAGTGGGAGAAAAAGGAGCTAAATAAGAAAATAGAATATCTAAATAAAAAGGTAGAAGAGACTGAACTAAAGGTGTTAGGGGCTAATAAGAAACTAGAATCTGTCAATATAGATCTAGGTAACTTCAAATTGGCTAATCAAAAGCTGGAACACCTAATGGAAGTCCAATTTAAAGATAGGGTAAAATCTCAGGTTAATCCCAAAGAAGGCATAGGCTACAGAGCTACTCCACCTCCATACAACAACAAATACATTCATCCAATGAGTGAGGTTGCTGATAGGCTTGTCAATGAACGATTAGATGAGTCTATGAAAACTGTAGATCCTATCCTTGATAACAGTCCTGAATCTAAAGAAGATCAGATTCAAAATAGAGACTGTGAGTGCACAGCAGTTGATAAAGAACACAAAACAATGAGTGCACCTATAGAAATCCAAGCCCCCAGTAAGAAAGGAAAGGAGAAGATGAGTGTGTGCAATGCTGCTCCACAGGTTTCTGTACCTTCTAACTGTAACACTGCATCTTCTTCAAAGAATAATAGAAAGGGTAAAAATGTTCCAGTCTGCACATGCCAAAAGCATGGTGTCCAAAAGTTTCCCAAACAACAGCAGGTAAGGGGAAATCAGAGGAACAAGAACCAGAAATTGTCAAATAAAACTGGTTCTCCAATTCAAACTGTCAAAAAATGTTTTCATTGTGGCAGAAAGAATCACTTGGCCAGAGATTGTTTTTATAAACCATCTGTTGCAAAACAAACTGTGAAACATCCAAAGAAAAACTCTCAAAATTCAAAAAATCCAAAGGTCAAACCTCTTACTGCATTAGTTCCAAAGAAAACAGTAGATCACAGGTTCACAAAAGTTAATAAGAAACAGTCCACACACCAAAAACAAGTTTTAGCTAAACCAAAGGTAAATTTTAAACAAATATGGTGTGTCAAAGGTACAAACTCAGGTAAACCTGTTGATACATGTGTTGAAACTGCCAAGTCTAAAGTTGAGACTGTTAGTGCAAATTCTCAAACTGTTAGCACTACAGACTCAATTCAGACTGGTAGGCTCAAAATTGGGACTAGTAATGGATCATCTGAGACTGTTACTGAAAAGGATGGACAAAATACCTGGATAGCTCATGTGCTAACTAAGTACTCTCCACAAAATCCATTAGTGGATCTTACTAAGTATAAGAAATCCAAGACAGTATTTAGTTATGTTAATGCACAAGGACAACCCAAAACCAACTTGGTTTGGGTTTACTCCACTACTAACTAAGCTTTTATTTGTGCAGGGCAACCACAGGTCACCACATAAAACAAGATGGCATTTGGACAGTGGATGCTCTAGGCACATGATAGGCAATTCTGAGTGCTTGTCAAATTTCAAAGGCTTTGATGGAGGATTTGTTGCATTTGGAGGCAACTCCAAAGGAGGTAAGGTTACAGGTAAAGGTACTGTTAATGCAGGCAACATGATTTTCAATGATGTTTTGTATGTTGAACAGCTTAAGTATAATTTATTGAGTGTCTCTCAAATCTGTGACAAACAAAATATTGTTTTGTTTACAGATTCTGAGTGCATTGTCCTTTCAAAAGATTTTAAAATTCCTGAAAATCTTGTTTCACTAAGAACACCAAGAAAGGACAATGTATACTGTTTGGACACATAACTTTTATCCAAATCAAGTACTTTAAGCTGTTTGATATCCAAAGCATCATCCAATGAGTCTGCTCTTTGGCATAGAAGGACATGTCACGTGAACTTCAAGTCCATGAATGTTTTAGTAAAAAAGAATCTGGTAAGAGGTTTACCACAAAAGGAGTTCATATGTGATGATCATTGTGTAGCATGTCTTAAAGGCAAGCAACACAAATCTTCTCATAAGTCCAAAGAAGTAAATTCAATCTCATCTGCTCTTCATGTGATTCATATGGATCTATTTGGTCCAACATCTGTTTTGAGTTTGAATAAAAGGGCCTACTGTTTAGTTATTGTTGATGATTTCACCAGATTTACTTGGGTTTACTTTCTTAGGTCTAAAGATGAAACTGCTGAGCTAGTTAAGTCATTTATTCTTAATATAGAAAACCAATCCAACTCAAAAGTCAAAGTGATAAGATCAGACAATGGAACTGAGTTTAAAAATTATATTCTAAACAGTTTTTGTGAGTCCAAAGGTATTGCTAGGCAATATAGTGCACCAAGAACACCACATCAAAATGGTGTAGCTGAAAGAAAGAACAGAACATTAATTGAGGCTGCTAGAACCATGTTAGCTGATTCAAAACTGCCAATGACCTTTTGGGCAGAAGCAGTCAACACAGCCTGTTATGTTCTAAATAGGGTTCAGATTGTTCAATCACAAGGGAAAACTCCATATGAGTTATTCCATAATAGAATACCCTTAATAGCCTTTTTCAAGTCATTTGGCTGTCCATGTACCATTCTTCACACTAAGACTCACTTAGGGAAGTTTGAAAGTAAGGCTGAAGAAAGTTTCTTTGTAGGCTACTCAAATCAAAGCAAAGCCTATAGAGTATGTAACAGTGTGTCTAAAACCATTGAAGAAAGTGCCAGTGTTGAATTTAATGAAAATACTGAAGGCACTGGTCCTGATTGGTTGTTTGATTTAGATTCACTAACAAATTCTCTGAGCTTTGTTGAGTATACTGCAGAAGCTGATGCAACCAGAATTGAAGCTGTCAACACAAATTCTCATGCTGTCAATGCAAATTCTCAAGTTGTTGGCACAAAGTTTCAAACTGTTGCAGATTCAAACAATTGGGATGAGTATACAAGTATACCACTTCTGTCCTGTGACCCTCCATGGGTTCTGAATGCTCCACATGATTCAAATCCAGACACTGAAGTGCAACTCCCAAGTCCTGAGAGAACAGCTCCAACACAAAGGGAAACAGTCTCAGATTCAAGTCAAGCTGTTCCAGAAGCTGAACCATCCACTGGTCCTGATGGAGATGATACAAACCTTGGATCTTCTTTTCAGACAGAAAGAAAGCCTACATTCAGAGTTCACAAGTATCATCCTCTCAATCAAATAATGGGTGATCCACGTACACCTGTGCAAACAAGGAAAATGGTTCAAAATGAGACTGCTGCTGCTGAACAAGCAGTTCCTGAATTCAGTCTAGCTGCTTTTGAACTTGCCTGTTTCATGTCTCAGCTAGAACCTAAAAAGGCATCAGAAGCATTGAAAGATTCATCCTGGATTGAGGCAATGCAGGAAGAGCTACTACAATTCAAGATTCAGAATGTATGGACACTTGTTGATCTTCCTAAAGGAAAGAGAGCCATTGGTACACGATGGGTGTTCAGAAACAAAAAGGATGAGAGAGGAATAGTCATCAAGAACAAAGCAAGACTAGTAGCACAAGGGTACACTCAAGAGGAAGGCATAGATTATGATGATGTATTTGCTCCAGTGGCAAGAATTGAAGCCATCAGACTGTTTTTGGCTTATGCAAGCTTCAAAGGTTTTAAAGTGTATCAAATGGATGTGAAGTCTGCTTTTCTATATGGAACAATTGAAGAGGAGGTCTATGTGTGTCAGCCTCCTAGTTTTGAGGACTACAAGTATCCAGACAGAGTCTACAAGCTAGACAAGACTCTCTATGGACTCCATCAAGCCCCAGAGCATGGTATGACACTCTGTCATCATACCTTCTACAGAATGGGTTCAAGAGAGGCACTCTGGACAAAAAACTTTTCACACAGTCCATCCAAGCTGAGATTCTGCTTGTACAAATCTATATTGATGACATCATCTTTGGCTCAACAAATGATTGTCTGTGCAAAGAGTTTGAGGCATTAATGCATAAAAAGTTTCAAATGAGTTCAATGGGAGAACTCACTTTCTTTCTAGGATTGCAAGTCAAGCAAAAGCCCACTGGTCTCTTCATCAGTCAATCAAAGTATGTTAAAGACATACTGCAAAAGTTTGGGTATCAAGACACTAAAGTTGCAAGTACTCCAATGGATCCTCACAAACAGCTCCATACAGACAAAGATGGCATAGATGTGGACATTCATTTATACAGATCTCTTATAGGATCTCTTATGTATCTAACATCTTCTAGACCTGATATTATGTTTGCTGTTTGTGTGTGTGTGCTAGGTTTCAATGCTCTCCAAAGGATTCCCATTTGGTTGCTGTTAAGAGAATCTTTAGATATCTCAAAGGCCAACCACATTTAGGCCTCTGGTATCCTAAAGACTCTCCTCTTGAACTAACAGCCTATTCTGACAGTGATTATGGAGGATGCAATATTGACAGAAAATCCACAACTGGTGGATGTCAATACTTGGGAACAAGATTGGTCTCTTGGCATTGCAAAAAGCAAACAACTGTCTCCACATCTTGTACTGAAGCAGAATATGTAGCAGCTGCAAGTTGCTGCTCCCAAGTGATGTGGATTCATAATCAACTGAGAGACTATGGTATGAATTTCCTATCCACTCCCATTTATATTGACAATTCAAGTGCAATTAGCATTGTACAAAATCCAGTGAAATTTCCCAAAACCAAGCATATAGAAATTAGATTTCATTTTATAAGGGATTGCAATGAGAAGAAACTAATTCAAGTTACCAAAATTCACACTGATGATCAGTTAGCTGATCTATTTACAAAACCATTTGATGTAGGAAGATTCACCTTCCTAGTCTCAAATATTGGTATGGTCAACATGGATTAATTTGCTTTTCTGTGTACATATGCTTGATTAAGGGGGAGTCACTGTTTCATTCACAGTCGCCTAATTTTCAACTAACAGCTTGAGTATTTTCTCAAGCTGCTAGTTCATTTTCTCGAACTGTTAGTTGTTTCACTTGATTTGTCAAAGTGTGCAGGGTAATATGGTCATTTCCATAAGTGTGTGCGCGGGTTTAGATATTTTCAAAACCTTTAAAGGTTCCAGTTTCGTTCTATTGTAACTACCAGTTGCAAAATATCTTCTTGAACCCTTCTTGATTCTCTGAAACAATTCCCACGCACATCACTCAAACCCTAAAATCTCCGATTGATCTTCAATGGAGTTCGTCAAAGAACATAACTATCTTCCCTACTCTCTCAAACACGCTGATCTTGAACCGTTTCATGACATGATGGAATTCCTTCGAAGTTCTCATATCCATCATGCCCTCAATATCAATCCCACCATATACATCTCACATATTGAGCAGTTCTGGAACCGTGCTTCTGTAAAAACCATCAATGGAGTCTCATCTCTGATATCCAAAATCGATGGCACTATCATCACAGTGACTGAGGATTCGATCCGACAACATCTGCATCTTCAAGATGCCTCAAGTATAACAGACCTATCCCTCAATGAGTTACATACTGGTCTTTATAATATTGGATATAGGGGTCCTGCTGATTCTTTTACTTTCTAAAGCACACTTTTCTCCTAAATGGAAATATCTTGTGCACATTCTTCAGCAGTGTATTAGCCCTAAAAGAACTGGTTGGTCTGAATTTTCATCAAACATTGCCACTGCCTTGGTGTGCTTTTCAACAGGCCAACAGTTCAATTTTTCAAATATGATTTTCCAGGGGATGTTACGGCATCATTCCCTAAAGAATGAGAAATTTTTGATGTATCCTAGATTTTTAGCAGAAATAATTGCAAAAACTTGCACGAATTTTAATATACATAAGAGGATACATGTTTCCCATAGGCACTCACTATCTTCTATTAAAAGGCTTTTAAAGCCAAGTGCCAATTTTTTGAGTGTAGATGTCCCATTGCCTTCTGCAATGATGGGCATCATTCCAAGAAACAGAGGAGAGGGTCCTGAGCAGGCTTAGCCTAACACTACTGCTTCACCGTCAGGACCCCAACCCACTCCTCATGATACACAAATTCCTTCAGTTCCTTTTATTAAGCCCTCATCCCCACTACTACTATATAAAAGGAAAAGAGGTCCAGGAGCTCCTTCCTCCTTAACCCTCATACAAGAGCCAAATAACCTTGTGCAGGAGGACACTTCTGCACAGAATATCCAAAGGGCACCCATTGAGGACACTCCCATCCTCAATCAGGAGGTGGACATCTCACCAGAGATAGTCCATATGGGTTCTGTGGCTGGCACTACTGTTGCTTCTGCACAAGAGGCACAGGATAGTGCCAACATCTCTAAGACCACACCCATGGCAACAGCAGATGTGCAAGCACCAACTGGAAGTCCCCAGTACCAAGAACAGAGGGGCCCAGAGGTTTCTACTTCTGGTATTCATGCCAGTGATAGATCACAAGCACCACATACGTTTGCTGATCTTGAGGCTAGTCTGCAACTTATGGAATTGACGGATCCTAAGCTGAAACCTGTTGTAGCAGTCATAGAACATTACAAATCTATCATGCACAGGGGTCACAAATTCTTTCTCTACAACACACAGTTGCTGCTCAGAACCAGAGAATGGATTATTTGCATAAAGGGTTCACCCTTTGTGGAAATAAGCTCATTCAACTTGAGAAGACAGTTCGAATCCTAATAGCAAAGGTTGTAGGTCCTCCTGACCAAATCAATGCATCCAAAAAGGGGGAGAATCAAGAGTTCCCACAACCAGTCCAAACAGCTTCAACTGCTCCTCAAACAGCTTCAGTGTCTAAACTAACAGTCCCAACAGAAACTCAAGCTGTTAGTGTAGAAACTCAAGCTGTTTTTCAAGCTGCTCCCATCAGAACAACTGGAGTTGTTATTAAAGAAGGTCTTCAAGCTCCTGCCTCAGCAGTCCAATTTACAACAGCATCAGCTTCAAAAGACAAGGGAAAGGGCATTCTAATTGAGTCTCCAAAGCTCAAATTTTCTTCTAGAGAAGCCCAAGTTGCTCATGATGCAGAATTGGCCAGAAAATTAGCAGAAGAACAAGATCAGGCCTTGGACCAGCAAATCCATGCTCCAATGGAAGATGATGAAACCTTAGGTGATTACCTAAGAGGGTTTGTGGTCAAGCAGAATGACAAGAAGAGGAAAATGCCATCAGGGCATTCAAAGGCAGAGCACAGAAAATTCTTGATCAATTTTGCCTACTTAGCTGAAATTCCAAAGAAACTATCTCAGTCATGGTCTACTGAAAATCTACAAGATGTTCATGACAAAGAGATGGAAAAACGGAAGAAAGCCAAAGCCTCCCAAGAAGTCCAAAGTCAACAAAAACCAGTTCAAACTGTTGCTGATGTTCCTCAATCTGAAACTATTCATCCAGCAAAGTTTGATCAGGTTAAACGAGTTATGTTTGAAACACACCTTCAGAAAGCTATGGGAATTGAAAAGGCAATGGATCAGTTTGACTTCTCCAAACCAAATATTACTTACTGGTATGCTAAACCAATGGACAGATTGATTTTGACTATCATTTTTAATCAAAAGAGAGGCTGGTCCCGCAGAAGAATACAAGAATCTTGCCCAGAAGCTTTCCAGAGAAGATTTGACAAAAGTGTTTCACATAGCCATACCCAGCCATTCAAGATCTCAATGTGTCTGGGTTCAAAGAAATGTAAAGGATATCAGAAGAATCTTTGATCCAGAGTCAACAAGAAAAGATATAGAAGATGCCAAGGATATGAAGATTGTAAGTGTTGATCTGTATGTGAAATCAAAGACATATAGACTCAAATTTGCAAACGGATCCAGCATGTTCTTCACTTTTGAGTTTTTGAATCTTCCAAAGGCTTGGCTACTTCAGATGAGCTCAGTAAAGATTTATTGTGACAAAGAAGATCAGAATAAAGAATTTTTGAAGGCTGTCAGTCAGAAACTTGCACAGTTGTAAGTTTTTGAATGCCTTGGTTTGTAAATAACAGTTTTGCTTTCATTATTTTCCTATTTGTATAGAACTTAAAGTCTTTTGTAAAGAATTTAAGTTAGGGGTAGATTGTTGGGAAATATTCTAAGTAAGTTCAAACTGTTAGCTAGACTTCTCAGACTGTTAGTAGTTTTTCTATGTAAGTACAAAGTTCATGCTGTTAGTTGAAGAATCTCAAGCTGCTAGTGTAAAAGTTCATGCTGCCAGAGTAATTTCACTCAAGCTGCCCTGCTCAAACTGCTAAGAGATTCAAGCTGCTCAACGGTTTCATAAACAGAAAGTCTTGATATTCAGGAAAAGATATCTACACGAAGATTCCAGCATATCTACTATCAGAGAAGTCAGAGTCCTTCAAGGAAACAAATCAGAAAGCATTATAAATACATAGAATAGGTTTTTCTATAATAGAAGAAGTTTCTGCATATTCAAGTTTGTAATTGCTTTTTGTTTAAGTTTTCATAATCCTCTAAGGTTGTAAAACCCTAAGAACAATTTGTGTTCTTCGTCTAATCAAACAGATTAGAGGTGATTGTAATCATTCTGATTCAGCAATACAAGCAGTTTTGATTAGTACTTATGTTTATTTGTTATTGATTCTGAAAGCTTTTATCAAAATAATTAAGTGTTATTCTGCAAACTTCTTAATTAGACTTTGATTTAATACAAGATTATTGGTTTACACTCTGATCATATCAAATCAGTTAATCTTAGGTAGTTAAGTTCAGATCCTGACAAGGGCACGTCGTGCCCTCCCTTTAGGCACGCCGTGCCTTAGCGCGACAACTTATAATTTTAGGGTTTCCTTCTTTTTCTTCAAATAAACTCAAAATCTATTTTCTCTCTCGGTTGGGAATGAATTCCACCGCCATCAAACCCCATTTTTTGTCCCATTTCACCGCCAAATCATCACCTAAACATCCGGATTCATCCACATTCCGACTTGCAACAAGTTTTGGGGTGTTTTTGAGCATAGTTCTTCATCTCCGGTGACGAAAACCGCCGCTCCACCACCATCTCCTGCGAGTTTTGGGATTTTCCCATCGTTCCTCTCCTCCGCTCGAAAAATCAAGGTATAAACGTCTCAAATCTCATAATTCTTTTGTCTCACTCGTGGGTTGATGCTTGATTCCGAAATTATTTTGTGTTTTTGATTATATTATCTTAGTTTCAGTTTAGGTATCATGTATTTGCGTTAATTAATTTTGTGTAGATATTTGTTTGATTAAAATGCTTATTTCGTTTTTATATTCCAGTGGTTTTAGACGAATTATTTTTTGTTTTAGGTTGTTTACATTGTAAATTGCATGTTAATTTTAAAAAATTTTATTTTTTGTCGTTTAGTGATGTAGAAAGTGTATAGATTGTGCACGTGTGTTTGTCATTTTGTTGTTTTTGTGATGTGTATGTTGTCGTCATTTAGATTAATTTTGTCGTTATCTTTTAACTTTTTGTAGTCATTCTTATTTTAATTGGTTAGTTTTTGTTTATAGTTTAGTTAATCGGATTTAAGCATGAATGCATATACGATGTAGAGATATTGAAAAGTGAGATGTGGCTAGATAGTTGAGAGCTTTACTTCATAACATGAGTTTTGTGGGTGTGAATTGGCATGGAATAATGATTCAATGGTGAAATCTTAAGTGTGGAAATGGGATGCGTGCTTTAATTTCATAAATATTTTTGATCGGGTTATTTGTTCGGTTAAGTGCGAGAATATTGTTTGAAACTTACTTGAACAAGTGTGAGGATACAAACTAGATCATCTTTTATATTAATCGTATTGGTTGAATTTCCTTGGTTTAACTGTAATATGTTTGTTGCTTTCTAGGATGCCTCCACGTACATGACGGGGTGTCGGCTAAGTATCTTCTTCTAGACGCCGACGTGTTGTAGAAGAGAGCTTCGAAGAAGAGCTACCTGAGTTATCGCAGGTTCCGATCAACCGGGACCACCCGTATTTTGCGATTTCTGGGATAGCTTTACATCTTCAGGAGGCTTATCGTGCCAGGATGGCCACCCTGTTAACGCGCGAAATTGCGTCGAAAAGAGTCGTCAGTTGGGAATTCTTATCAACAATCGAGGTGGGGCATGCTGAGTTAGACATCGAGTCAAGGATCCAAAAGATGTTCGAAGTTTCCTATGGAAATTTCATATCTTGAGCATGGGTGCACCTGCTTAGCATTCAGGAGCCTATATACACAGAACTGACATTGGAATTTTATTCCTCGTGTGGGTTCATGAATCTTGGGTATGATGTATTTGCGGAGAACGCGGTCCCATTAAGTATAGGTGGAGTTAGCAGACAGATGTCTTTAATGGAGTTTGCGATGCGATTGGGTTGTATCCGGATGTTGATGCTAATGACCTAAGTTTTAGAGGTTATCTTACTACGGGGTTGATGAGGCACCCACCGGAATATAATCGAGAATTATTTAGGAGTTCGATAGCCAATGATCCTTATAATCCACGTTTTGCTAGAGAATCAAAGATCAGGAACTCGCTCCATCGCTGCATCCAAGGGAGAGTCTCCAATGCTGATCTATTCCTCTTATATTGTATACTGATGCCTAATGTTCATTGTTCTTTACCTTATCACATGGCGTAGTACTTTGTGACAGCTTCAGGTCGATACGAGGGCAGCCCGATTTGTGGAGGACGGTTTATCACGAGATTAGCTCGCTCGTACGGGTTATTTACGCCGGGAAATGTTCAGATGTTAAATGAAGCAGCGCCGATGAAAGTGTGTTCACAAAGGTTTTTTTTTACCAAAATGAACGTGATCACCAATCCCACTATTTATGGGACGATTCACCTAGTCGGCATGCTACCTCCGGATAATGTCCGGATGCCCGAGCCCGAACCCGAGCCCGTACCCTAAGGTGTGAGGGATTCAAGTAGTGGAGAGGAAGACGAAGACGATGACGACTATGTGCAGCCCACTCATATGAACTGGGAGCCTAGGTTGGCTAGTTTAGAGAACCTACTGGACATCTTAATGATGAATTTTGAGGACCATCGGACGGAGTACCGCACAGATATGCAAATGATTGAGTACTGGACATCTCAGGACCCCTCCCAGTTCCACCATCCGTTCTACTATCAGCAGACTCCGCAATACCCGCCCGGTCATCCGTATCAGCAGCCACCACTAGACCAATGATTGAGGATCACAGTTTATTCCCCATCCCCTTATGATGATTGATTGAACACTTTACTTACTTGCATTATATATTTCTGTCGGCCGCTAACCGGCCATGAACATTTTAAATTTCTGCATTTTACTTTCTCGTTTTTACTTCCGTTGGCCGATGATAGGCCTTGCACAGTTGTTAATTTCTGCACCTTTATTTCTTGTTGGTTGAATGGTTGTTTTAGTAATTTTCATTTGATTGATTTTGTTGAGCCTAATGAAATGTTGCCTTGCACAGAGCTGGTTTTACAAATTATTCCAGCTCTATAGAAAGTGCATTTTTGGTTGGCCGCAGTTTTAGAGCGTCTAGTCATTCTTCGCCGCACTCCAAGGAGTCCCTTTACTTACCTCCTTTCGTGCTTTCAATTATGTTTATATTTTCCATTTTGTTTCATTGAGGACAATGAATTGCATAGGTGTGGGAATAGTTGGGTTGTTTAACCCGATATTGTTATGGTTTTGTTTGCTCTTCATTTCTTTATTGGCATGCTTATAAATTGAAATTTTGGCAAAAAAAATTTCAATTCTCGAATAGGGTTTAGATCTTTTTGCATAATTGATTTTTGGCGAGTCAAGTGGAAAGCTTTAAAATAGGATCTTTAGTTTGAATTCTCTTATGAACTTGTTATTGCTGCATGTTAGGCACAAAAAGGCGTCAGTCAAACCTGCTCTACATCTTAGGCGGAGATTTTTAATCAAACCTATTTGATGCACTTGAAGGTATAACTTAAGGCTTGTTTATGCCTTATTGAAACCTGAAAAGTGATTTGTAACATGAGTCAAAGTTGTTTACCCTGTTGCATTCGTTGCAACAAAGGCAGATTGTCCAAGCTGTTCTGTCTGCTGAACATGCTGGACATAAACTGTCTACGCTGCTCTGTTCTGTTGAGCAGCTTGGACAAATTCTAAGTGTTCTGTTCTTTGTGAACAGAACCTGTTCTTGGTGAACATGCTAAACACTTTATGGAATATGTTTCCAAGTCCTCATGTTTTGTTTTTGGCTACAAGATCAGTTTACAAGTCGAAGACAAAGTGGAAAACAGAAGCTGCAAAAGCCTGCCTACGCTGTTCTGTTACATGAAGACAAAAGGATATTTGAAATGGGTGACAGACCATTTCTTAAATCAAAATGGCCTTAACAAAAGAAGAAAGATGGAAAGTTGACATTCCTCTTTTGGTTAAAGCCTTATGCAACAGAGTCAAAAAGGAAAAGACAAAGATTCTGCCACATGAAGACAAGTCTGCTTTTTCAGAATGTGCCAAAAAGTTGTTTTGTCTTTTTGGAAAGACATACCACTATCTCATCGTCCAATGAAGAAGCTTCACTGGGATTCTCAGTGAGAGTATAAAAGAAAGCTTCTAAGGATTGTGAGACAACCTAAGAGTGAGAAATCATATCGTGCATTGAAGTGTGTTTTTCCATGCATTCAAGTCTGCTTGAATAAAACAGTAACGTGTGTCTAAGCTGTTCTTATTCAAGTTGTCCGTCTGTGTCTTGTAAAATCAGTGAGTTCATCTAAGTGAGTGTATTCATTGTATCTAGTCTGAGTGTGTCTTTGATTTGTTGAACATCTGTTGTATCTGTCATCTCAGCTTGAACCTTTCCGCAGTCAAACTTGTTTGTAATTAACACTTGTTAATAGTATACACAAACATTGAGAAAAGAGTGTTGAGTTATAAATTGCTATAGCTTAGAACAATTCACTAGGGAAACCTTTTGGAACCTACAACTGGTATCAGAGCAGATAGAGTGTGTGTTAACTCTAGATCTCTCATTCTCCCTATTTTCCCATGGAGAACAGTGCTGCCAGTTTCTCCTCTAACTATGACAATGGTTCTATGACCAAACCCCCCAAATTCAATCATCAAAACTTCTCTAGTTGGAAGTGCAGAATGATGCTCTACTTAGAGAATCTGGATGTACCACTGCCAAAAATAGTAATGGAAGGTCCCTATGTGCCAACTTCTGTTACTACCATCACTCCTACTGTTGAAGGAGCTGCCCTTGAGATCAGAACCTTTGAAAAGGCCGAAGCTCAATGGTCTGATGAAGACAAAAGGCTGGTTGCTCTTGATGCAAAAGCCAGGAATAACATGGTCATTTCTCTTCCTAATGACGTGTTCAAACAGGATGAGAAAATGAAAACTGCAAAGGAGATGTGGGATACTTTGTGTACCGTCTATGATGGTCCCACTATCACTCTGGATAACAGGATTAACAACCTTGTTAGACAATATGAACTCCTCTTTGCAAAACCAAAGGAGTCTCTCACAGAAACCTATACCAGGTTCACTGCTCTTATCAATGATCTCAAAGCTGTTGGGATCACAAAGGACAGCTTGACTCTGGTGAACAAGTTCTTGGACATCCTGCCTGAAGAATGAAACTATTTTTCAAATATTTTAAGAAATTCAGGCACCATCAAAGGTATGGATCTTGTAAATTTGTATGGATCCTTACTAAATGATGAGCAGTCAAGGCAACAGAAAAGAAATGCCTTGGAAATGTATAAGAGATGTGCTGCCTTAGTGGCCAGCGTGAGACAACCTGTTGGTCAAGTATGTGATGTGTTTACACAACCTATTCAACAGGCTGATGATGAAAGGGAAGAGATGTCTGAAGAGGAAGACTGTGAAGATCTTGTTGAACCAGATGATGAGCAAATGATTGCAATGCTTGTCAAGAAGTTCAAAAAGAAGAGGTTTGGTGGAAGAATGCTGCAGAGGAACTCAAATGCCATAAAAAAGGCATTTGATAAAACTAAGGCTGAGTGCTTTAAATGTGGCAAGACTAGCCACATAGCTGCTGACTGTGTGTCTAAAGCTGTTAGTCAATCATCCAAACCATTTAAAACAAACAGGGACGATGGCTACAGGGTTAAGTACCTTATGACCATGATGTGGGCAGATTCTGTGGATGCAGCATCAGCTTGAAGACTATGGACTTGTATATAGGAAGACTCCTATTCTGTGTGATAATACAAGTGCTATAGCTATCTCCAATAATCCAGTGTTTCATTCCAGAACAAAGCATATAGAGGTCAGACATCACTTCATCAGGGATCACATCCAGAAAGGTAATGTGGAGGTAAGTTTTATTTGCACAGATGAACAGCTTGCAGGAATTTTCACCAAGCCTCTTGATGAAAACATGTTTAATTATCTTGTAAGCAAGCTGGGCATGTTAAATAAAAGTGACTAAGTGTCCTAAATGTTCTAAGTCATTATATGTCTCACACTGGCTTAAGTTTCTCCGAACAGCTTAGACAGAACAGGCTATACATGTTCTACACTTAGCCAATTTCTGAAAACTTGAACAGCTTGAGCATATAACAGTTTTGACAATTTCAGTTTTTACCTCAAACCTGGTCTGTTGATCAAACTTCCAACTTGCTCACTCTCTCAATCTGTCATACAAGACATTGTCTTGTAACCTGGTCAGCTATTGAACACAACCTGTTCTTGCATAGCTGCACAGGTTAAATGAACAGCTTAAAGAATGAACAGCTTGTGATGACCCTACTCATCACAGGTTTGACCAACAACTTAGACCATCAGTTTTTAATTACCTTTCTTCACAATTAAGTTACTTAATTTCTGTATTTATTTAACTTAATTACTGTGGATAATGTGTGTTAACGTGTGTTAGTGACTAAAAAGGGCTCAAGTGGTCTGACAACCGTTCTGACATGGACAATCGTTCCGTTTCTCGTTAAAGAACTTTTCAAATCAACCGCCCAAACTTTTCTCTCTCATACCCACTCACATTCAAATCCTATAGATACCCCTCTACTATTTCATGTTCGTCTTCCTTACGGCTATCATAACTTCCAAAGAACCCTAAAATCGACCAAGTGTCCTTTGCTCATATCCTCACTATTCTCACCATGGCTCACCAAAACAACCCTTTGCTCCCAGTAATTGTTGGTAAGGACGTTCAGAAACATCCTTCTGTTACCACAATGCTAACACTGAAACCCACAAACCACATGGCAAACCTAACCATTCCCAAAAAACTATGTGGGGAAAGGTTATGAGAATATGGTGGAGTTTCTAAAGGTTCACTCTCTGCATTACACCATGACTGCCACTCCTGGTGTCCTGTACCAGGAGATGGTATATGAGTTTTGGTACACCTGTGCCTACGACCCAGCAACCAAAATCATAAGTGGAACCATTCTCAATGGGACTCAGACCATTGAGATCACTACTGGTCTTATCAGGGAAGTTCTTCATCTCCCTGTGGCTGAAACTTATGATCAGCCACAGCCTGAAAATGATTAGATGGAAAATCTGCTACGTTTTTGTGGTGTAGCAGAGCCCAATATTGGAGCCACCCTGTTCAGGAAGGATCTATCACCTACTTACAGCTTCTTATTTGCCGCTGTGGTGATGTGCTTCAGCAGCAAACTTAGCTCTTTTGACCAGCTCAGCCGTGATGAGATCCCAATAGTCCTACAGCTCGTAGATGGTACTACCATGAACATGGCTTGGTGGATTTTCATGAATTTGAGGAATCTGGTGCAGCAGGAAACACGTCCAGCTGCTGTTCGATATCCACGGTTTCTGAGCATCATTTTCAAGCATGTCTGTGGTGAGCATTTATATAACTCTCAGCCTATGTTACGTACTGCTGCTTTTGCAGTGATTGGGAATAGAGTTTTCTACACCCCTATACTCCTAAATGAGCCTCCTCTATCTATGCCAATGAGGAGGTTGCTTGGTATGGTGGAAGGAACCTCTACTGTGAGGGTGGATCCAGTGACTGCTCCCCGAGGAAAATCCAAATCCAGGCCCAAAGTTGTTTAAAGGTTCCTGGAATCGAATCAAGCTGAGCCTGTCAGCAAGAAGGCAAAAACAGCTAAGTCGAAGTCTACCCCATCAGCCTCTGTGGCTAAGGGGAGCAAGCTTCTCACCCTGGTTCATATGTTGAACCTGAAGCCTTTGTGGCTGGTGCCTCTGTGGCACATGAGACTATGGAACAGGCCAACCCTCCTGTTGCTGACCCAGTCTCACCACCAGTCCAAACAGAACCCCTCATCACCTCTACACAACATCAATCCTCCACCTCATCCTTCAAATCCTACAACAGACGCAAATCCTTAGCCAAAAAGAAACCAACAGACCAAACTAGCCCCTCTGACCCCTCTCAATAGGAGTCAGTTGACAAAGAAGCAAACTCTGCTGCTTCTCCTAGTTTTGGAGAAGGTTCAACACACTTGGAGCAGGCTTCACTCCAACATGAGTCTACCCAGAGTCAGCCTAGACCCTTTGGTTCCTCCCAACAGGAACCAGTTGTACATATGGAGACTGTAACATCCTCAAGATTAAAGTACTAATCCTAATTAATTAAAGTGTCAAACAAATTATATCTAGTTGTTTAGTTATGATTGAATGAAAACCTTAGTCATATGCTTTACTTGCTTGTAATATATGCTCCATGCCTTGTAATTTAATAATCCATACCCTTATGTATGAACCTTAAAGCTTATGGTACAAGCCAACTATGCATAAGGGTGATTGAAATTGCAAGGAATAAAGAAGATGGTAGGGAATTGGAAGGGTGCAAGATCTAAAGGGGGTTGCTTGTAAAATGAATGACCAATTGAGGGCTTTCAACTCCCCCAATCGGTGCCCTTTTTCCTCATTCTACCAATTCTTTCTTCCTTACAAATTCTGCACACAGATACAAGGTTAGGGCTGGAGGAAAGTTGCCACAAGCTTGGCTAAGAAGTAATCCTCAAGGTTAAGGTAATCATCTCTACATGTGTTGAATTGTATGTGTAGGATTTTCTTTTCTCTCCTTAGCCTAATAGCTCATAAAGGAAGTGATGGCAAAATCAAATAGGAAAGGATATGAGTGTCTATGGATGTATGATAATAGACAATCTCTGGAATTCCCAATTTAAACTACACCAAGAAAACATAACAATTTATGCAAATAGGTTTGGTTGAAACCAAATAAATAAAGGAAGAAATTGATGGTGAAATTGAGTGCTTCAATGGTGTTTAAATGTAAATGATGTTTATATATGTTTAGAGTGGTCAAATATTGATAAAAACCAAGTTTGGAGGTGTTGTGTTGGGTTGAAAATGAGTTTGTAACGGAGTGGATATGAGCAGGACGTCAAAAGGTGAAGTTCTTAACTGTAGAGCAAGGGAACTCGCCGAGTTCCCATACATACTCGCCGAGTTCCCAATCAGATGGGCCATTTTCTAAAGGATAAACATTGTAGCCCTATGTGTCCTCTTCGTCTGGACTGTTGAATCACCTAAATCCGAGTTTGTATGAAAACGTTATGGCCAAAATACGAAACTAATGCGAGTTAATCAATTTTCTTCGTTTCATGTTGGTTTCTTTGTCTACGAACGCCGAATGAAAAATCATGTCGTGTGAAATAACTTCAATACATTATATGATAATTATACATTTATTCAACACGTATAATTTATCCTCAAATGTCACCCATAAGTCCATAAAACTCAATAAAGGACCCAAGTGTCAATAGAAATCGGAAGCTTAACCCGAAAATGCCTAAACACTTCAAATGACATCCGAACCTTATGATATACTACAATTAGCTCATGAGTGCTTTGAATATCATTATTTGATAGGTTTGAAGCGAAAAGGAGTATCGTTTATCGGTTTGGGGCGTTAAGGGACTTATTGGCCATTTTGTGCATTAAAGACTATTTTAGCCTATCTCAGTGAGTTCTAGCATTGATGTCTGTGTTGCATACATAATTACATGTTTATTTTATTTATGACATTGTGCATATCTAATTGGCATCATCCTCTTATATGATGCATTGCACTGATTTTATTGTACTGCCCTATTGGCGGTCCATTACTTGATCATGGCCTATGGCCAGCATACCTTACTTGATACCGTTCATTACATACATTAACCTTCATGTTATACTTGGAGATCATTCATTTAATGCCTTACATGATCACATTTAATTACCCCATTGTGAGCTATGCTCATTTATTATTGGCCTCACTGGATATCCAGATTATCATTATATACTACGCCTTACTACGTGTTTGTGCGTATAAAATTCCTACTTCCGGAAGCTTACGGAGTAGGTGGCCGGACATGGAAGCCGGTTGGAGTTGCACAGCTGGACATGGAAGCCGGTTGGTTGGCAACGGCGGGTTAGCGGGTTATGCTCGCGGCCTATGCAAATTAGTGGGCTAGTTTCACGTCATTTTTATTAAAGGATATTGCACTTGTCATTTAATTATCATTTTTAATAATACTACATGTTATATGTTTTGCACTCCATATCGATCTAGTAACTCACTTAGAAAATTTTATTTGCTAACCCCCACTTTTATATATCACAGGTGCTGTTAACAAAGGCAAGGAAATTGCCGGTTCGGGTCCTAGAGTTTGAGCGGACCTTTTTCTGAAGCCTAACTTTTGGTAAAGCTAGTTGCTTGTAAGTTGGGAGTTTTGGGTAGCTGTCTACCAACACATATGACATGTATATATATATATATATATATATATATATATATATATATATGTGTGTGTGTGTGTGTGTGTGTGTGTGTGTGTGTACCCTGATGTCTTTTAGGTTGATGATAGTTGTTGTAATGACGTAGAAGTATTTTGTAAATTACCTTACATTCCAAATTTTTGGTCTATAAGAAAACAGGGATATGGACTCCGTGCGAACGGGTCATGCCAAATTTTTTTTAAATCCAGATTAATTATGGTTAATTTGATATAATCCCATTAACTACTATATTATGTTGAGATGGGTGTTTCAGAGACTACGACCTCAACTATCTCAACCTCCCAACAAGCTAAGGGTATTGAAAGACAGGAGTTCACTCAACTCCACACAGAGTCCACACAGTCTCCACTCCATACTTCTCCTACACACCCTAAGTCTGCACGAGGTGCCAAACCTGTCGGACTAAACCATCCAGTAGATCAGCCTCCAACTTCTGCTCCTCATGATACAGCTGTTGTACACCCAACAGCTACTGAAGGACCAACCTTCGATGCTGATGAACCACAGGGAACAGACCATCCCTCTGGTGAGGCTGCAACTCAAATGTAAATTCCATCAGCAGGTTTCACCACTGCTGATGTTGAAATGCACATCCCATCTCCCCATGATGAGGCACCTCTAAACCAAGGTGCTACTGAGGGAACCATCCCAGGCTTTGCTGAAGGTGCTGCAACACAAGCAGCTTATTAAAGGCCACCAGCTTCTACCCCTTCTCCTGATGAAGCAGCTACATCCACTGCTAAAGGACCCATTGACCCTTTCAAGCTGGCCAATCTTACCTATTCCCAGGCTATGGAACTTCTGTCAAAAGTAACCCTTCCCTCTCCATATTAATACTGTGTTTGCATATTAATACTGTGTTTGTAATAGTCAAATTGTTCGTAATTGCATATTAATACTGTGTTTGATATTGATATTGATTGTATATATGTTAGAACTTGGTTGTAATTGATGTTTTACAATAAGTTCAAACATAAGTTCAAAGGTAAGTTCAAACATAAGTTCAAAAGTAAGTTCAAACATAAGTTCTAGAACAAGTTCAAAGATAAGTTCTAGAATAAGTTCAAAGGCCTAGATTCGAGCTTATGGCGGACAAGTTTGTGGGCTTGGGCCTTCTCGAACTTGTCCAGGGCAAGTTCGAATCCGAGGCTTATAATTAAGAGTTAATCAGTTTTGGTTAAGGATCTTTGCAGAAATTAACGTCCGGGCGATTATGAACTTGCAGAGATTTCAGAGTGTGTTCTTGGAGAGAATCACGTGTCGGGACGTTCAGGTTTACGTCTATCATCATGTGTGTCTCCGTGTTTCGTGTGTGTGATCGGTCCGTCAAACCGCTAACGAGGATTCCGCACTCGTTGGACGGCGTCGCGTCAAGATTGGATCCGTAGGTAGGTGACCTTACAACTGGTATCAGAGACATAAGGGTGTTCATCGTGTTCTTCGCATTCATCTTAAACATTCTTGGTTTATTGGCGTTTTGGACGAAAAAATCACATTTTTTTTTCCAGTTTTTCGAGTTATACAAGCAAAAGAACGGAGAAAAATTCTTATTGGTTCACTTTTTCAGTCGAAATCATTATTTTTGGTCATAAAGAATATTGGTTTAATCTGAAAACTTGAAAAATCGAATTTTTGGCCGTTTCTCGAACTTGCGGCGCTCGAACATAGGGGGTATTAGGGTTCATTCGAAGTTGTCAGAAATCTCGAATTTGTCAGAAAATACGCTCCTCTGGAACTTGATTTAGGGCTTCCTTCGAATTTGACTTAAATTCGAACTTGCTAGCATCGAATTTGTCAGATTTCGAACATGTCAGAAAATTAAGTTCAATTCGAACTTGTTAGTAGCTCGAACTTGTCAGAATCTTCAAACTTGTCAGTCAGTCGAACTTGTTGAATTCGAACTTACTTAACTTCGAATTTATTTTCAAACGAATTTAATATTAAATTAAATCGAACTTCCTTAAGTTCGAAAGAGTTTAAATTAAATTAATTAAGTTCGGGAACAAAAAGTTTAGACAGGTTGTCAAGTTTGCAAAAATTCATTGAAATGGATCATGAGGTCGGCAAGGTAAATTCTCCGCCGAAATTGATGAAGTTGGAAGACTATTATTGGTGGAAGGATAGGTTCGCCGATTTTGCTCGTTTCAACGATATGCGAATGTGGTTTTGTGTCGATGAGGGATATGTGCCACCGACGCAAGAATTTGAAGGTTGTCAAAGAGTCTTATCATATCAGAAGATGAAAGATGATGATAAGAAACTATATGAGGCCGAGAACCGAGCTTTCTCGATTATCCGAATGGCGTTACCTTAATAAATTCTACACACCATGAGAAATCATAGGACTGCTAAAGCTCTAGAGAAAAGGTGTGAGGGAAATCCATGGGTTCGCAAGAGTAGGATGGAGATGCTAAAACAACAATTTGCAATTTTCAAAGCTCTGAAGAATGAGACACTTGATTAGACAATCACGAGATACTTTCATTTGTTAACGGAGCTTGACAATCACAATGTTGTTTACCAAGAGACTGAGAAAATTGAAAAACTTCTAAAATGCTTTACCGGCGAGATGGGAAATGTACACCGCTTTAATTAAGCATGATGAAGAGAAGTTCGAGACTCTCACTCTTGAAGGAGTGGTTGGAACTCTGAGGGCTTATAATTTCAAAATACAGAAAAAGGAAAGGGAGGTTGCGCAGGTTCAAGATCCTGAAATGTATTTTAGGAAGACAAAACCATTGATTGGTGGTGATGTGAAGTCGAGTGCCACAACTTTCTTCTCAGGAGAAGAATCAATTCCAATAGATGTAGAAGAATCAAGCAGTAAGGCATTCTTAGGGTTTTCGAAACTGGAAGAAAAGCCAACTCAATCTGTATCTACGTCACAAGGATACACAAAGATGCCAATGAGGGCAAAATCAGCTGAAGATCATCTGAATCTTTTGGCTTCTTTTGTCGCCGTGTACGACAATTGCGTTCAAGGGAAAATAAACGATCCTGTGCTATGGGATGAAGACTACGATCAGGTGGATCCTGATGACTTGGAGGAAATGGATCTTCAATGGCAACTGGCCATGGTGACTCAGCGAGTCAAGAGGTTCATGAAAAGAACAGGGAGAAATCTGAGCGTAGGCAACAACAAAGTTGGGTTCACAAATCGAAGGTTAAGTGTTATAACTGCCAAGGATTAGGACACGTTGCACGAGAGTGTCAATGACCCAAAGTTGAAAACTATCAGAATCAATCTCAGGGAAGATATCAGTCTGGTAGTTCGAGTAATCAAGCGAACATCACTGGTCTGTTGACTAATGTGACATCTGACAAACAGCTTGATGGAACTTATGATTGGTATACTCATCCGGAGTCTAATGCTAGAGCCTTCATGGCTGAGGTGACTGAGACTGGGGATGACGGAGCAGAGGACAATGAACAGAGTGATACAAGTCCTGTGTTGGTGGAGAAGTCAGACAATCAGATCATTCTGGAGTTTGCCGCACAAATGGCTAACGTGGAATCGGATCACAAAAAGGTAATTCTAAACTTTTCTACATTTCGTGACTTATGTGTTTTATGTGCTACTTCCAATGATAGATTGAACTTAGTTCTAGAAACACATAATAACTTAACTGCTCAGATAGAATCACTAAAATCAGATAATGCTAGTCTCCTAGACATTAAAGAAGATCTTAGGAATAAGCTAAAAGCAGATGCTCAAGACGTTATAGTTCTGAAAGATAAATTAAGTGAACAATGTGTCAGGATAGAACTTATTTATGAGCATGTTGAGGCTTTAACCAAAGAACTTACGATTAAGGAGGTCGAGCTAGCTGAATCAAGGGTTAAAGTTGCAGAGGCAAATAGTAAGTTGGAAAAGTTCTGGAACTCTTCACTAAATCTAGGGAAAATCTTAGATGCTCAACGTCAGACTAAGAAACCAGTAAGTTTAGGTTATCGAGAGAGTCCTCCACCTTTCAACAACAATTATGTGCCTCAACCTCAGAATAAAGCTGATAAACCAGTCGATTCAGAGGTAACAACTGAAACTGAATCTGATAAGAACAAAACAACTAAGGTGTCTACTAATTACTCTCAGATAAAGAAGGTCAAATTTGTGCAGTCTTCTAGTGATCAAAAACTAAGAGAAACTAAATCTGAAATTGATAATCAACAGGAGGAAGTAGTCACAGTAGTTGAAAAGAAAGAAACTGACACTATTGAGACACCAAAATCAAAGGGAACTCATAAGAAGTCGATTGATAAGATCTCTTGCTTTAGATGTCATGAGAGGGGACATGTTGCGTCTAGCTGTCCATATAAGAAAGTAGAGTCTACACCCTATAAACCAGAGTCTAGATCTGCTGTAGGAAAGCCTGAACAACATAAACCATCACCTACTATAGCTAGCACAAGTGGTTCTCAAAACACTGAGAAAATTGTGAATGCCACACCCAAGACCGCTGTTAGACAACTACCTATGTCGGTTAGACCAAATGAAGTGGTTAGGACTAATTCGCCGAATAGAGTCCCTAATCAATCAAGGTCAGGACCTCAACAAGCTTATAGGAGTACAACACCTAGAAGGACTTACACTCCAGATAGGTCTCACACTCCTCAAAGACATCAGATTCCAGGTAGAGCCCAGGGATATCAATCTGAAATGCCGTATAATAGAAATTATTTGAGGGATCAACAGCAAATGCCTACCCAAAGGCCAAGAGTGAACTTAAATCACTCTGCACCACAACAGGTTCTCAATCAAACACCCAAGTCACCAGAAAGGAGAGATGGGTATTTGAAGGTGTTCACGTATGTGGATGTGAATGGTATTACCAAGTCAGTCATGGCTTGGGTTCCCTGTGATAACTAACCTCTTTTCTTTCATGTGCAGGAGATAACTACAGGTCTAAATAACAAGTGGTTCGTCGACAGTGGTTGCTCTAGGCACATGACTGGGGAAAGGAGTCTGCTCACAGACTTCAAGGGAGTGAACAGGGGATTCGTATCATTCGCTGGGAATAAAGGAGGACATATCACTGGTACTGGAGTGGTCACTAATGGGACTATTACACTAGATCAAGTTTACCATGTTGATAAACTTGATCACAATCTCATTAGTGTATCTCAAATCTGTGATAAGAAGAACGCATTAAGTTTTACTAATACTGAGGCGTTAGTGCTGAAACCGGGATTTAAAGTACCTGAAGAGTGGATAATGATGAGAGACCCAAGGAAGAATGATTTGTACATGATGGACATGAACAAATCGGATTCATCAATCTGAACAATATGCCTTCTATCCAAAGCTTCGGAATCAGAATCTATTTTATCGCACAGACGCATGGCACACTTGCACATATGGAAAATGAACTACATCACTAAACATGGTCTGGTGCAAGGTGTCCTGATGAAGAGCTTTCAGTTCGATGACAAGTGTGTACCGTGCATGAAAGGCAAACAACACAAGAAGTCACACAAGTCAAAGACTTAGAACTCGATAGCTTCCACTTTCGATTTGTTACATATGGATCTATTCGGACCTATCAACAAAAGGAGTATAGGTGGTAGTTAGTACTGTTTAGTTATCACTGATGATTACTCACGTTTTTCATGGGTTTTCTTTTTAGGTACGAAGGACGAAACATCTGGAAAGTTGATTGGGTTCTTAGACCTAGTTGAAAACTCCTACGGGACGAGGGTAAAACGTATCAAGAGTGATAATGGAACAGAATTTAAAAACACATTAATTGGTGTATATTGCCTATCCAAAGGCATAGTGCATCAATTTAGTGCACCATATGAGCCACAACAAAATGAGGTGGCAGAACGAAAGAACAGGACTTTGATTGAGGCAGCAAGGACCATGCTCTCGGATTCAAAGCTTCCTACCATGTTTTGGGGGGAGGCAGTGAATACCGCATGTCATGTTTTAAACCGGGTCCTTACTGTCAAGTGACTGAACAAAACCTGTTATGAAGTTCTGAATAGAAGACCATCAAATTTAACAGGCTTTGAACCGTTTGGGGTACCGTGTACTTTATTAAAAACAAAACATCAACCTAAGTTTGGTGAAAAGGCTAACGAAGGATATTTCCTAGGTTATGTGCCTAACTCATCAAACAAAAGGGTTTTTAATAAAACAAATGATACGGTAGAAATTGTGTTTAACATTGATGTTACAAGTTATTCACATGAACCCCAAACTGGTCCTGAGTGGTTATTTGATTATGACTCATTGTTTGAATCATTTAACATACCAGTTGTTGGAAATGCAAGTACAATGGAGGATGACTTCTCGTCATTGAACTTGAATGACGACAATCATGTTTTTCCAAAGACAAGCATTCCATCAACTTCTGAGCCTACTACGACAGAAGATGAGTCTCCAACAGAGAATGAACCTGAGTTACCTACAAACGAGAATCAGGCTAGTACTTCTAATACCGAAGACAGTGATCATGAGGAAGAGAATGTATTGTCTGAAGTCGTACCCCCTTTAGGTGATATAGGATCAAACTTAGGAGATAATCTTAGGGTCGATGAGATTGAGACATCAAGGATAAACAAGGATCATCCGATTGAGAGCATCATAGGAAATCCGAATACCGGCGTGAGAACTAAGAGTAGTGTGAATATCAACACAGTGTTGTTGTCGATGATTAATGACTCCGAGGCGTATCACACATGTTTATATTCTTGTTTCATCTTGCAAGTAGAGCTGAAGAATGTGCAAATGGCACTGAAAGGCAACTTTTGGGTTGAAGCCATGCAAGAAGAACTGTCACAATTCAGAAAACTTGAAGTGTGGGAGTTAGTGCCGCTACCTCAAGGAGAAGTGGCAATAGGAACCAAATGGGGTTTTAAGTGCAAGAGAGATGATTGGGGTATTGTTACTCGTAACAAGGCAATACTTATAGTAAAGGGATTCAACCAAGAAAAGGGAATTGATTACAATGAGGTGTTTGCACCAGTGGCAAGGCTCGAGGAAATTTGTCTGTTTTCTGGCCTTCGCGTCCTTCAAAGGGTTTAAAGTCCATCAGCTGGATGTAAAGAGTGCATTCCTGTACGCCAAGGTGAAGGAACTGTCAGGATCAAAATCACCTAAGATTAACTGGTTTCAATAGTTCAGAGTTTAAACCAATAACCTTGTTTTGAATCAAAGTCCAATTAAGAAGTTTGCGGAATAACACTTAACTGTTTTAAGAAAACTTTCAGAACAAATAAAGCCAGATATTCAAACAAATATAACCAATATCAAAACCTTTATATTGCCAAAATCGCTGATTACAATCACCTCAATCTGTTTGATTAGACGAAGAACACTAATTGTTCTTGGGGTTTTACAACCTTAGAGGCTTGAGAAACTTATCAAAAAGCAATTACAATAAAACACCATGATTACAGGACTTGCACACACACACTTTTTTTTTAAATAGAAAGACCTAGTCTATCTATATTTATAGCCTTCTGATTTGTTTCCTTGACGGAATCTGATCTCTCTGGTAGTAGATATGCTTGGAATATCTTCAAATCTTGAAATATATATCACTTCCTGAATTTCAGCACTTTCTATTATTAATCTGTTGAGTAGCTTGAACTTTTAACTTTGACAGCTTGAAATTTTGTACTAGCAGCTTGAGTTTGTTGAACTGGCAGCTTAAACTTTGTAATTACACAGAAATACTACTAACAGCTTGAGAAATCTAACTAACAGCTTGACATACTTAGATTATTTCCCAACAATCTCCCCCTAACTTAAATTCTTTACACAAGACTTTATGTTTCTATACAACTAAGGAAATAAAGCAATGTAAAACTGTTATATACAAACTAAGGCATCCAAAAACTTACAACTATGAAAGTTTCTGCCTTATTGCTTTTATGAACTCTCTTTTTAACTCCACTTTATCACATTCAATCTTCATACAGCTCATCTGGAGTAGCCATGCTTTTGGCAAATCAAGGAATTCAAAATTGTAGAATCTGCTGGATCTGTATGCAAGTTTGAGTCTATATGTCATGGATTTGGCATATAAATCAACCTGTACAATCTTCATATCCTTGGCAGCTTCTATATCCACTCTGGTGGGTTCTAGATCAAAAATGCTTCTGAGATCTTTCAAATTTGTCTGAACCCATACAATTGGTGACCTAGAGTGACTGGCAGTTCCAATATTATGCATTTATTGTGACACCCTTGCCACAATAACCACCAGTTACAATACACCCAGGATTAATCACCAAACACATGATTATATAATGATCTGAATACTTAATAAAGTGCGGAAGCATTAAAATACATAAATTAGAATAGTACAAATTTGTCCAACACCTTACGGTGATACAAAGGTTCCAATACTAAGTCTACATACTCAATAACATAACATCACTCCAAATTTATTACAACAACATTCCATAAATCTGTTACCAAGATAAACAGTAGATATCTTCAATCACTCAAACAGACGACCTAGCTAGAAGGTCTCGCAGCAGATTTCCCTTTTCCTGTAAAAATTCAACAACTGAGGGGTAAGCGAATGCTTAGTGAATACCAAAGATTTTACACATTCCACAAATCCTTATGATGCCCCCAAGAGTAACACCGGTAACACATACCGTATAATCCACACGTACTCAAAGTACGCAAACCCGAGCCACAGCTCCTTCGAGATGACACTCGGCATAAGAAAAGCCAACCATCTGAGGCAGACATAACATCGGGGATGACCTACTGTCTATCCTGACCATAGAGGTGTCAAACTCTTGGTCATATAGCACAGTAACATCAGAGTACAGATGCGACCCGCAGGTCCAACACTAAGATGCACAACAAAGAAACGGACATGCAACAAGTATGAATGTGCATCAACATATATGCAAGTTAGTAGAGTGCCAAACGAAAGTGAAACAACATGCCTCAGCAGGCAAAGAAAACATAAAGCAGAAGCAGACATGTTAAAATCAAAGGTACTCACAGTGGGTGCGTTAGTTAATTTCAGATTATCTTATTTCTCCTCGGGATTTCAACCGGACTCACAAAGTACCCCACTGTGGGTTAAACAACACCACAAGGGACCTGTTACATTCCCATAAGGAAAACATATCACATACATGTCCGAACATCAATTTGTACAATTAAAAGTATTACAACATTCGGTACCGTCATCCGAAACTCACGTTTAAATCTCATCTTTTGAAGTGTTATTATTCCCAATTAACCCTCCTTTATTTACCTTAATATGTTACAAAAGGTATCTCAAAAGTGTGTTTAATTAACCATAAATTAGGGTCTTTAAAACCCCATCCGAATTACACCTAAACTACAGGCGACTCGCCGAGTCGGTCCATGTGACTCGCTGAGTCGAGGTCCGAATAAAGGATCCTCGGCCGGATTTCAGATCCATCCGAATTACGTTGACCCATCCGAATTCGGGTCCATCCGAGTTCAGGTCTAATTTGAGTTCGGTTCCATCTAATGTTCGGGTCTCATCCGAATTCGGGTCCCAACCGAATTCGGATCCAACGCTTATGCATTTTTCAAGATTTCATTCAAGTGTTCTTGGCGACTCGCCGAGTCGACCAACAGATATGAAGGTCGCAGCTTACAGATTTTAAGTAAAAATTTCCAAAACTCAAATCTAACAACATGCAATCCATAGTAATGTTATATTATCATATATTGATTGTTTCTACATCATTTTCCATATCATTAACATTCAAATTCGTCCAGATTGGACCAAAAATGAGGAAAACCCTCAAGAACACAAAACTTCATAAAAATTCAGATTTCTAACCTTTTTGGACGAATTAAGTGACGATTCTTGTTTCTGAACCCTCAGTGATGTTCATTTGATGATTCTCTACTGATTTATCCAACATGCAACAACGATTTTCAGATAAAAAATCCGATTTTTGAATATTAAAATCTCAAAATAAAGCTTTAAACTTAGAAATTATATTCTTACCTTAATTCCTCTTGAATCTTGTTAATTTCCAGATGTAATCCACGAATTTATTTCCTCAAATTCGAATTTCAGTAGATATTTCCAGAGATTTTTTTTGAGAGAGAGAGAGAGCTTGAGAGCTAGTGAGTGAGAATGAAGGATTTGAAAGACTAATAGTCTTTTATTCCATATTTTCAAACTTTGGCACCTTTAGCCCCTCAACTTATTAGGTTTCATTAAATACTGAGTTTCATCATAATTTTCATCAATAACATTTTAACAATCATACTTAATAACTAGAAGTTGAAATTCTCAAATTTCTTAATTCCTTAAAATGGCAACCAACTTTTAAATATCCGGATACATAATCATCTTTCGTAATCCAACTAAATTATACAAATTACAAAATATCCATCTAATTAATCTAGATTACAATAATTTAGATCAAAGGATGTTACACCATGGGCTCCACCACGCTCAAACTTCGTCCTCGAAGTTACTTGGATCCAAACAGTTGTGAATATATCTTCAACATCTTTGCCTTCGTCTCCCAAGTGTGATTTGCTCCTTTATGAAGCTTCCATCGTACAAGCACCATCTCTATCTCATTGCTTCTTAATTTCTTCACTTTAGTATCCAATATACATTCTGGCTCCTCCACGCATCGAAGCCTTTCGTCAATTTGCAACTCTGTGTGATCTGGCCAATCCTCGTTGCCGGCAGTGAATGATTTTCTAAGGTTCCCCACATGGAACACCGGGTGTATGCCCGAAATTTCTTCAGGCAATTCTAAACGGTAAGACTGGCTTCCAACTTTTTCTATTATCTTGAATGGTCCAACAAATCTCGGAGCTAACTTTCCTCTTTTAACAAAACGTGTAAAACCTCTCATAGGTGACACTTTCAAATAAACCCAATCGTCCACGTCAAAACTAATTGGTTTATGCCTCCTGTCATGATAACTTTTCTGTCGATCCTGGGCCGCCTTCATATTCTGTCGCACCAACTGTATCTTGTCATTTGTCTCCTGTAACAATGCCGGCCAGCAATCGGCGTTTCTCCAGCTTCTCTCCAACACGTAGGAGTCCTACACCTTCTCCCATATAAAGCCTCAAACGGAGCCTTCTTTCTTGTCGCGTGATAACTGTTGTTATACGAAAACTCTATCAATGGCAAATGGTCATCCCAATTGCCACCGAGATCCAATACACATGATCTCACAGTGGGTGCGTTAGTTAATTTCAGATTATCTTATTTCTCCTCGGGATTTCAACCGGACTCACAAAGTACCCCACTGTGGGTTAAACAACACCACAAGGGACCTGTTACATTCCCATAAGGAAAACATATCACATACATGTTCGAGCATCAATTTGTACAATTAAAAGTATTACAACATTCGGTACCGTCATCTGAAACTCACGTTTAAATCTCATCTTTTGAAGTGTTATTATTCCCAATTAACCCTCCTTTATTTACCTTAATATGTTACAAAAGGTATCTCAAAAGTGTGTTTAATTAACCATAAATTCGGGTCTTTAAAACCCCATCCGAATTACACCTAAACTGCAGGTGACTCGCAGAGTCGGTCCATGTGACTCGCCCAGTCGAGGTCCGAATTAAGGATCCTCGGCCGGATTTCGGATCCATCCGAATTACGTTGACTCATTCGAATTCGGGTCCATCCGAGTTCGGGTGTAATTTGAGTTCGGTTCCATCTAATGTTCGGGTCCCAACCGAATTCGGATCCAACACTTATGCATTTTTGAAGATTTCATTCAAGTGTTATTGGCGACTCGCCGAGTTGACCAACAGATATGAAGGTCGCAGCTTACGGATTTTAAGTAAAAATTTCCAAAACTCAAATCTAACAACATGCAATCCATAGTAATGTTATATTATAATATATTGATTGATTCTACATCACTTTCCATATCACTAACACTCAAATTCGTCCAGATTGGACCAAAAATGAGGAAAAACCTCAAGAACACAAAACTTCATAAAAATTCAGATTTCTAACCTTTTTGGACGAATTAAGTGACGATTCTTGATTCTGAACCCTCAGTGATGTTCAATTGATGATTCTCTACTGATTTATCCAACATGCAACAACGATTTTCAGATAAAAAAATCTTATTTTTGAATATTAAACTCTGAAAATAAAGCTTTAAACTTAGAAATTATATTCTTACCTTAATTCCTCTTGAATCTTATTAATTTCCAGATGTAATCCACGAATTTATTTCCACAAATTTGAATTTCAGTAGATATTTCCAGAGATTTTTTTAGAGAGAGAGAGAGGGAGAGAGCTTGAGAGCTAGTGAGTGAGAATGAAGGATTTGAAAGACTAATAGTCTTTTCTTCCATATTTTCCAACTTTGGCACCTTTAGCCCCTCAACTTATCTAGTTTAATTAAATACTGAGTTTCATCATAATTTTCATCAATAACATTTTAACAATCATACTTAATAACTAAAAGTTGAAATTCTCAAATTTCTTAATTTCTTAAAATGGCAACCAACTTTTAAAAATCCGGATACATAATCATCTTTCGTAATCCAACTTAATTATACAAATTACAAAATATCAAACTAATTAATCTAAATTACAATAATTTAGATCTAAGGGTGTTACACCATGGGATCCACCACGCTCAAACTTCGTCCTCGAAGTTACTTGGATCCAAACAGTTGTGAATATTTCTTTAACATCTCTGCCTTCGTCTCCCAAGTGTGATTTGCTCCTTTATGAAGCTTCCATCGTACAAGCACCATCTTTATCTCCTTGCTTCTAATTTCTTCACTTTAGTATCCAATATACATTTCGGCTCCTCCACGTATCGAAGCCTTTCGTCAATTTGCAACTCTGTGTGATCTGCCCAATCCTCGTTGCCGGTAGTGAATGATTTTCTAAGGTTCGCCACATAGAATACCAGGTGTATGCCCGACATTTCTTCAGGCAATTCTAAACGGTAAGACTGGCTTCCAACTTTTTCTATTATCTTGAATGGTCAAACAAATTTCAGAGCTAACTTTCCTCTTTTAACAAAACGTGTAACACCTCTCATAGGTGACACTTTCAAATAAACCCAACCGTCCACGCCAAAACTAATTGGTTTATGCATCCTGTCATGATAACTTTTCTGTCGATCTTGGGCCGCCTTCATATTCTGTCGCACCAACTGTATCTTGTCATTTGTCTCCTGTAACAATGCCGGCCCAGCAATCGGCGTTTCTCCAGCTTCTCTCCAACACGTAGGATTCCTACACCTTCTCCCATATAAAGCCTCAAACGACGCCTTCTTTATTGTCGCTTGATAACTGTTGTTATACGAAAACTCTATCAATGGCAAATGGTCGTCCCAATTGCCACCGAGATCCAATGCACATGATCTCATCATATCCTTCAAGGTAAGGATGGTCCGTTCACTCCGACCATCGGTTTGCAGACGGTAGGCTGTACTCATAGGAATCCTCGTTCCTAATCCTCCTTGCAAAGCCGACCAAAAGTTGGAGGTGAAGCGGCTATCACGATCAGATACTATAGACTTAGGCACTCCATATCAAGAAACAATCTCGTCCATATAAATCTGAGCCAACTTCTCCAATGAGTAGCTTTCCCGAATCGGTACTAAGTGTGCCAACTTAGTCAATCTATCAACTATCACCCAAAATGCATCATGTTGACGCCTAGTCTTCGGCAACTTAGTGACGAAATCCATGGTTATGTGTTCCCACTTCCATTCCGGAATGGGAAGCAGTTGCAGACTGCCGTAAGGTTGCTGATGTTCGGCTTTCACAAGCCGACAAGTCCGACACCGTTCAACATATTGACCGATATCCTTCTTCAATCCCGGCCACCAGAAGTCTGCTTTAAGTTCATTGTACATCTTTGTACTCCCAGGATGTACAGAAAACTTAGACTGATGTGCTTCTTCAATGATCACCCTTCTCATACCACCAAACTTCGGCACCCAAATCCTTCCATAAATTTCTTTCAATCCAGATTCGCTCGTTTCCATATTCTGAATTTGTGCCCTTATATCCTCAGCATTAACATTCTCTTCTTTCAAAGCTTCCACTTGAGCAGCTTTGACATCATCAATAATAGTGGAGGTTAACATAGTTGACGTCATCATGTAACAACAGTCCTTAGAGTAGGCCTTACGGCTTAATGCATCGGCAACTACATTAGCCTTTCCGGGGTGATAAAGGATTTCACAGTCATAATCCTTTATAAGTTCCATCGAACATCTTTGTCTCATGTTAAGCTCTTTCTGACCGAAGATGTAATTCAAGCTCTTATGGTCCGTGTATAAATGACACTTAGTTCCATACAGATTGTGCCTCCACAATTTCAATGCAAAAGTGACAGCTGTCAAATGAAGATCATGAGTTGAATAATCCTTTTCGTGCTGCTTAAGCTGTCTAGAGGCATAAGGAATTACTTTTCCATGCTGCATCAGTACAGCACCCAGTCCCAACCTCGAAGCATCCGTGTAAACCACAAAATCCTCATTACCCTCCGGTAGAGCAAGTATAGGTGCTTCACTTAACGTCTTTTTCAAAATATCAAATGCCTCTTGCTGCACGGTTTCCCAAACAAACGGTGCATTCTTCTTTGTTAATCAGTCAAAGGAACTGCAATCTTCGACTTTATAAATCTTCGATAGTAGCCTGCCAACCCAAGAAAACTTCTGACTTCTGTAGCTGAACGAGGCGGTTCCCAATTTCTTATGGCTTCAACTTTAGCTAGATCAACAGAAATCCCAGCTCCCGAAATTACATGTCCAAGAAACTGAATTTGTTGTAACCAAAACTCACACTTAGAGAACTTGGCGTACAACTTCTCTTTCCTCAACAGTTCCAACAATTCTTTTAAATGAGCAGCATGCTCGGCCTCAAACTTGGAATATACCAAGATGTCGTCAATAAACACAATTATCGATTTATCGAACATCGGTCTGCAAACCCTATTTATCAAATCCATGAAAACAGCAGGGGCGTTGGTTAACCCGAAAGGCATAACCAAAAATTCATAATGTCCATAACGTGTCCTGAAAGCTGTTTTAGGCACATCTTCCACTCGAACTTTCAGCTGATGGTATCCCGACCTCAAGTCAATTTTTGAGAACACACTTGCCCCATTAGCTGATCAAACAAATCATCTATCCTCGGCGGTGGGTACTTGTTCTTAAAACTTAGCTCATTAGCTCCTGGTAGTCAATGCACATCCTCATCGTGCCATCTTTCTTCTTCACAAACAGTATAGGGGCTCCCCATGGAGATGTATACGGTCGAATGAAGCCCTTATCCAACAGCTCCTGAAGTTGTTTCATCATTTCTTGCATCTATGTAGGAACAAGGCGATACGGAGAACGAGCTACCGGTTCAGCTCCAGTGATCAAATCAATTCGAAATTCAACTTGTCTCTCAGGCGGCACGCCAGACAAGTCTTCCGGAAACACATCCGGGAACTGTGATACAACAGGCACATCGGCCACAGTCTTCTTCTCAGCCTTAGCATCAATTGCATATGCCAGGTAGGGGTCACATCCCTTTGCAACAAGCTTTCGGGCTTTTGCAATAGTCAACAAGCATAGATCCCCACTTCTCCTATCCCCATATATACAGATCTCACGTCCCTCCGGAGTAGTTATCTTTATCATTCGCTTCTTACAAACTATGTGGGCTTCATTCTCAATCAACCAGTCCATTCCAACTATTACATCAAACTCACTGAATGCTATCGGAATCATGTCCAAATTGAAGACTACATCTTCAATCACTAATGTGCAGTTACGGTATACGTGATCTACTTTGACTAGAGTCTTACTAGCAGTTTCAATATCAAGTATAGTAGATAACTTAGACATAGGCATCAACAGTCGTTGTGCAAACATGGTAGATACAAATGAACGGTTGGCACCAGAATCAAACAGCACTCGTGCAGGTAAAGAGTTAACTATAAACGTACCCATGACCACCTCCGGGTTTTCCCTAGCCTCCTCCGCGCTAATCTGAAATGCACGAGCTGGTGCCCTTTGTGGCTGGTTCCAGTGGTTGACTGAACCACCACTTGATCCTCCCGATGATCGAGTTGACGTCGGAGCAGCAGCTGCTGGAGCGTTCTTTCTACATTTCTACTATAATGCCCCCATACTCCATATTTATGGCAGACATCCGATTTCTGTGGGCATTCATTCTGGTAGTGGCCCAATTCTCCACAACAAAAACATGCACGCCCATTAGTACACTTGCCGAAGTGTTCCAGATGACTTTTATTACAGTACTGCGGCTCAGTGTTGATGGAGTATGCACGAGCCCTATTCGAAGAACCATTCTGTCAACGGTAAGATTGTTGCGGTGAATACTGCGATGATCATGAAGAACCAGACTAGCCTCCTTCGCGTTGACGTTTTGGTTGTGAAAGTTGAGTTGGGTTAGCTGAAGCAGCAGCAGACCCCATTACATACCCAGACATACTCAGAATCTGTTCCACATTTCTGGCAGCTTCCAGTAGACTAGCAAATGTGGGGTAGCGTACGTTGCTCATCACCCTTCGAATTTCCAGATCAAGACCAACCTCAAATCTGGTCACTTTTCTTTCCTCTGTATCAACCTGATGAGGCGCGAACAAACTTAGCCTCGTGAACTCTACCGCATACTGGGACACAGACTTAGTCCCCTGAATCAGTGTCATGAACTTAGCTTCTAGCCTTCGGCGCTCATCAGCCAGGCAATATTGCTGAGTGAAAATTTCAGTAAACTCAGCCCATGACATTACAGAAACCTTTTCCAGAGTTAACGCATTCACCATTGAATTCCACCACATTACTGCATCTTTGTTGAACATAGTCGTGGCAAATCGTACCATGTCCTTCTCAGCGCAATCGCTTATTCGGAAAGTCCTTTCTGTGGCTGTTATCCATTCCAATGCAGAAACAGCATCACCCAACCCATTAAATTCAACTACTCCATTTCCCTTGAAATCCTTGAACCGACATCCTTTGGGCTTGTTAGATGACCCAGTGTTGTCATCTTGTTCATCATTGTTTCCCTCTTTTTCCTTGTTCTTCCTCTTGTCTTCTCTTCGCTTAGCTTCAGCCTCATCTCGAGCCCGAAACTGATCTTGAATCATCTGAGATTGCTCAGCCATCAAGGCTAGCATCATTTCCCTTGTTTCTTCGGGTGTCATTCCTCCTCCAGATATGTTCTGAAATATAAAACATATAACCTGCTTAGTAATATGTCATTAATTTAAAGACACCACCCAATTTTCCCGTATGATAGTCAATCTCCTATGATTACTAGATCATAACCTATCATATTTCAGATTATTACTTAAACCACTACATATCATCACTTAATGTTTGAGACCAAGACCTCACGGACACTTGAATCTCAAACTACTGCTCTGATACCATTGCCTGTGACACCCTTGCCACAATAACCACCATTTACAATACACCCAGGATTAATCACCAAACACATGATTACATAATGATCTGAATACTTAATTAAAATGCGGAAGCCTTAAAATACATAAACCCGAGCCGCAGCTCCTTCGAGATGACACTCGACATAAGAAAATCCAACCATCTGAGGCAGACATAACATCGGGATGACCTACTGTGTATCCAGACCATAGAGGTGTCAAACTCTTGGTCATATAGCACAGTAACATCAGAGTACAGATGCGACCCGCAGGTCCATCACTAAGATGCACAACAAAGAAACGGACATGCAACAAGTATGAATGTGCATCAACATATACGCAAGTTAGTAGAGTGCCAAACGAAAGTGAAACAACATGCCTCAGCAGGCAAAGCAAACATAAAGTAGATGCAGACATGTTAAAATCAAAGGTACTCACAGTGGGTGTGTTAGTTAATTTCAGATTATCTTATTTCTCCTTGGGATTTCAACCGGACTCACAAAGTACCCCACTGTGGGTTAAACAACACCACAAGGGACCTGTTACATTCCCATAAGGAAAACATATCACATACATGTTCGAGCATCAATTTGTACAATTAAAAGTATTACAACATTCGGTACCGTCATCCGAAACTCACGTTTAAATCTCATCTTTTGAAGTGTTATTATTCCTAATTAACCCTCCTTTATTTACCTTAATATGTTACAAAAGGTATCTCAAAAGTGTGTTTAATTAACCATAAATTCGGGTCTTTAAAACCCCATCCGAATTACACCTAAACTGCAGGCGACTCGCCGAGTCGAGGTCCGTTTTAAGGATCCTCAGCCGGATTTCGGATCCATCCGAATTACGTTGACCCATCCGAATTCGGGTCCATCTGAGTTCGGGTCTAATTTGAGTTCGGTTCCATCTAATGTTCGGGTCTCATCCGAATTCGGGTCCCATCCGAATTCGGATCCAACACTTATGCATTTTTGAAGATTTCATTCAAGTGTTCTTGGCGACTCGCCGAGTCGACCCACCGACTCGCCGAGTCGACCAACAGATATGAAGGTCGCAGCTTACGGATTTTAAGTAAAAATTTCCAAAACTCAAATCTAACAACATGCAATCCATAATAATGTTATATTATCATATATTGATTGTTTCTACATCATTTTCCATATCATTAACACTCAAATTCGTCCAGATAGGACCAAAAATGAGGAAAAACCTCAAGAACACAAAACTTCATAAAAATTCAGATTTCTAACCTTTTTGGAGGAATTAAGTGACGATTCATGTTTCTGAACCCTCAGTGATGTTCAATTGATGATTCTCTACTGATTTATCCAACATGCAACAACGATTTTCAGATAAAAAATCTGCTTTTTGAATATTAAACTCTCAAAATAAAGCTTTAAACTTAGAAATTATATTCTTACCTTAATTCCTCTTGAATCTTGTTAATTTCAAGATGTAATCCACGAATTTATTTCCAAAAATTCGAATTTCAGTAGATATTTCTAGAGATTTGTTTAGAGAGAGAGAGAGAGAGAGAGAGAGAGAGAGAGAGATTTTGAGAGCTAGTGATGAAATGGTGAGAATGAAGGATTTGAAAGACTAATAGTCTTTTATTCCATATTTTCCAACTTTGGCACCTTTAGCCCTCAACTTATCTGGTTCAATTAAATACTGAGTTTCATCATAATTTTCATCAACAACATTTTAACAATCATACTTAATAACCAAAAGTTGAAATTCTCAAATTTCTTAATTTCTTAAAATGGCAACCAACTTTTAAATATTCGGATACATAATCATCTTTCGTAATCTAACTTAATTATACAAATTACAAAATATCCAACTAATTAATCTAAATTACAATAATATAGATCTAAGGATGTTACATTTTTGTCATCTCATCTCTGGTCAATCTTTGAACCAGTTGGATTAGGCTCTTGTATTCTTCCTCTGGACCAGCTTCTCTTTTGATTACAAAATGATTTCTAAATCAATGTCATCCATTGACTTAGCATACCAATAAGTAATTGGAGGTTTGGAGAAGTCATGCTGGTCGGGGATCTTTTCAATCTCCATAGCCTTTTGCAGTTGTTGATCAAACAACACTCTCTTAACTTGATCAAACTTTGCTTGTTGGATAGATTCAGGTTGAGGAACATCAGCAACAGTTTGAGCTAGTTCTTGCTTATCTTGGACTTGTTGGGAGGCTTTGGAGGCTTTTTCTTTTTGTTTTTCCTTTTCCCTGTCATATAGAGCCTGAAACTTCTCAGTTGACCAAGTTTGAGCAATAACCTTTGATATACCAGCTGTTGCAGAGAAATTAATCAAAAACCTTCTGTGTTCTGCCTTTGAAGGCCCTGTTGGCCTTTTCCTCTTCTTATGGCTTTCATTGACCACAAACCCTCTTAGGTAATCTCCTAAGGTTTCATCATCTCCCATTGGTTCATGGGTTTGCTAGTCTAGGATGCGATCTTGTTCTTCTGCCAACTTTCTAGCCAATTCAGCATCATGAGCAACTTGGGCTTCTTTAGAAATAAATTTGATCTTTGGAGGCTCAATCAGAATGCCCTTTCCTTTGTTTGTAGAAGTTGATACTGTGGCTTGGACTGCTGGAGTAGGAGCTTGAGAACCTTCTCTGATGACCACTCCACTTGGTCTGATGAGAAAAACTTGAGCTTCTTGGTACTGGGAACTTCCACAAGGTGCTTGCACACCCTCTGTTGCCATGGGTGTGGTCTTAGTGATGTTGGTACTATCATGAGCCCCTTGTGCAGAGACATCAGTAGCACCAACCACAAATCCCATTTGAACATCCTCTGATGGAATGTTCACCTCCAGATTGAGGGTTGGAGTTTCCTCAATGGGTTCCCTATCGATATTCTGTGCAGGGGTGTCCCCCTGCACAGAGCTATTTGGCTCTGGGGATTGGACTGAGGAGGAAGGAGCTCCTACAACCCTTTGTCGTTTATATATTTTAAGTGAGGGGCCTGGGGAAGCATGTATAGTAGAAGGTGCATAGGAATTATTTGTATCATGAGGATTGGGTTGGGGTCCTGGGGGTGAAGCAGTAATAGATGGATGAGCCTGCTCAGGACCCTCTCCTCTGTTTCTTGGATGGACATCCTGCATTGCATGAGGCAAAGGGACATCCACACTGTGAAAATTGGCACTTGGTTTCAAAAGTCTTTTAATAGTAGGTAAAGAGTGCCTATGGGATACATGTATCCTTTTCTGTACTTTAAAGTGATTGCAAGATTTTGTAATTATTTCTGCCAAAAACCGTGGATACATAAAAAATTTCCCATTCTTTAAGGCATGGTGCCTTTACATCCCTTGAAAAATCAAATTTGAAAAATTGAACTGTTGGCCTGTGGATAAGCACACTAAAGCAGTGGCAGTATTTGAAGAAAATTCAGACTAACCAGTCCTTTTAGGGCTTAAACACTGCTGAATAATATGTAAAAGATATTTCCATTTAGGACCAAAGTGTGCTGTATAGAAGGTAAAAGAATCAGTTGGGCCCCTATACCCTATTTCAGAAAGACCTTCATGTAAAGCAGTAAGGGAGAGATTAGATATACCTGTGGCATCTTGAAGATGCAAATGTTGTCGTGTAGTCTCCTCGGTGATGGTAATGGGATTACCATCAATGATGGATGCAAAATAAGTGACTCCAATAATGGTATTTACAGTGGCTGATTTCCAAAACTGCTCTATGTGAGAAACGTATATAGTGGGATTGATAGTTTGAGCATAATGGATATTAGACCCACGTAGAAAATCCATCATATCATGGAATGGCTGGAGTTTAGCGTGTTTGAGAGAGTAGGGAAGGCAGTTGTGTTCTTTAATAAACTCCATTAGTGATCACAACGACGGGGATTTAGGGTTTTGAACGACTGTGTGAGAATCGCACAGTGAAAGACGGTGAAAAGATTGTGGAAGATATTTTAGAAACTGGTAGTTGCAATCAAACGAATCTGGGACTTTTAAGGGTTTGGCTTTTCAAAAATATCTAGTCCTGTGCACAATGCCCTTAGTAATGACTGAAATGCCCTGCACACTTGATAGATCAAGTGAAACAACTAACAGTTCGAGAGAAAGAACTAGCAGCTTGAGATTATTCTCAAGCTGTTAGTTGATAATTTAGCAGCATCTAATGAAACAGTGTCTCCATTGTAACTAAGCACATTTAATAAGTGTTTTCCTCATGAAATAAGGGAGAATAATTAAAACCAAATTAATCCATATTTACCATGCCAAATATTTGATACCAGAAAGGTGAATCTTCCTACATCAAATGGTTTTGTAAATAGATCAGCTAACTGATCAGCTGCATGAATTTTGGTAACTTGTATTAACTTCTTCTCATTACAGTCCCTTATAAAATGGAATCTAATGTCTATGTGCTTGGTTTTGGGAAATTTCACTGGATTTTGTACAATGCTGATTGAACTTGAATTGTCAATGTAAATAGGAGTAGATAGAAAGTTCATACCATAGTCTCTCAGTTGAATCTGTATCCACATCACCTGGGAACAGCAGCTGGCAGCTGTAACGTATTCTGCTTCAGTGGATGAGGTCGAAACAGTGGTCTGCTTTTTGCACTGCCAAGAGACTAGTCTTGCTCCTAGATATTGACATCCACCAGTTGTGGATATCCTGTCTATGTTGCAACCTCCATAGTCACTATCAGAGTAAGCTGTGAGTTCAAGAGGAGAGTCCTTAGGATACCATAGGCCCAATTTTGGTTGACCTTTGAGATATCTAAAGATTCTCTTAACAGCAAAGAGATGTGAATCCTTTGGAGCACATTGAAACCTGGCACGCACACAAACCGCAAACATTATATCAGTTCTATAAGATGTAAGATACATTAGTGAACCTATCAAAGATCTGTACAAATTAATATCCACATCCACTCCTTCTTTATCTGCATCAAGCTGTTTATGAGTGTCCATTGGTGTGCTGGCAACCTTGGTGTCCTTGTATCCAAACTTTTCCAGGATGTCATTTACATACTTTGATTGACTTATGAAAAGTCCAGTGGGTTTCTGCTTGACCTGCAATCCTAGAAAGAAAGTTAGTTCCCCCATTGAACTCATTTGAAATTTCTTGTGCATCAAAGTCTTAAACTCCATGCACAGAATGTCATTTGTTGATCCAAAGATGTATCATCAACATAGATCTGAACAAGAAGAATTTCTGATTTGATGGACTTTGTGAATAATGTCTTGTCCAGAGTACCTCTCTTGAATCCATTCTATAGAAGATATGAACACAAAGTGTCATACCATGCTCTTGGGGCTTGGTGGAGTCCATAGAGTGCTTGTGTAACTTGTGGACTCTGTCTGGATACTTATAGTCTTCAAAACCAGGGGGTTGACAGACATAAACCTCTTCTTCAATTGTACCATATAAGAATGCAGATTTCACATCCATTTGGTACACTTTGAACCCTTTAAAGCTTGCATATGCTAGAAATACTCTGATGGCTTCTATCCTTGCTACTGGGGCTAAGACATCATCATAGTCCATTCCTTCTTCTTGAGTGTATCCTTGAGCTACCAGTCTTGCTTTGTTCTTGATCACTACACCCATCTCGTCCTTCTTGTTTCTGAACACCCATCTTGTACCAATTGCCCTCTTTCCTTTAGGCAAATCTACCATAGTTCATACATTCTGAATCTTGAATTGCAACAGTTCTTCCTGCATTGCCTCAATCCAAGATGGATCTTTCAGTGCCTCAAATGCCTTATTTGGCTCTAATTGTGACATGAAGCATGCATGTTCAAAGGCAGCTAGACTGAATTCAGGGATTGCTGATTCAGCATCAGTGGTCTCCTTGTGAATCATTGTCCTTGTTTGCACATGAGTGCGTGGATCTCCCATTATCTGATTAAGAGGGTGATACTTGTGAACCCTGAGTGTAGGTTCCCTTTCTGTCTGAAATGAGCTTCCCAGATTTGTATCATCACCTTCTGCACCACTTGATGATTCTGCTTCAGTAACAGTTGGAGCTGTTACTTTAGGGCTTGGGATTGGCACTTCAAACTCTGTATGTATGTCTTGTTGGTCAATCAGGACCCCGGGTGGGTCACAAGAGAGAAGTGGTAGAATAGCGTACTCATCCCATGTAGCAGAATCTGCAATTGTTAAAACTTTGTGCCAACAGCTTGAATATTTGTGTTACCAGCCTGAGAATTTGTACTGACAGTTTCAGCACTGTTTCCAACAGCACCTGCAGAATACTCAACAAAGCTCAGAGAATTTGTTAGTGAATCTAAATCAAACAACCAATCAGGACCAGTGCCTTTGACATTTACAGTGTTTTCATTAAACTCAACATTGGCACTTTCTTCAATGGTTTTAGACACACTGTTATATACTCTATAGACTTTGCTTTGAGTAGTGTATCCTACAAAATATCCTTCTTCAGCCTTACTTTCAAACTTTCCTAAGTGAGTTTTAGTATGGAGGATAGAGCATGAACAACAAAAAGGTTTTAGGAAGGCTACTAAGGGAATCCTATGATGGAATAACTCACAGGGAGTTTTCCCTTGTGACTGAACAACTTGAACCCTATTTAGAACATAACAGGGTGTATTTACTGCCTCTGCCCAGAAGGTCATTGGCAGTTTGGAATCAGCTAGCATGGTTCGAGCAGCCTCTATTAGAGTTCTATTCTTTCTTTCAGCTACACCATTTTGTTGTGGTGTTCTAGGTGCACTATATTGCCTTGCAATGCCTTTAGACTCACAAAAACTGTTTAGGATATATTTTTAACTCAGTTCCATTGTCTGACCTGATCACCTTAACTTTTAAATTGGATTGGTTTTCAATCTTAAGAATAAAGGATTTGACTAGCTCAGCAGTTTCATCCTTAGTCCTGAGAAAATAAACCCATGTAAACCTGGTGAAATCATCAACAATGACTAAACAGTAAGCTCTTTTATTCAAACTCAGAACAGTTGTTGGACCAAAAAGATCCATATGAATAAGATGAAGAGCAGATGAGATTGAATTTACTTCCTTGGCCTTATGAGAAGTTTTGTGTTGCTTGCCTATGAGACATGCTACACAATGATCATCACAAATGAACTCCTTTTGTGGTAAACCTCTTACCAAGTTCTTTTTGACTAAAACATTCATGGATTTGAAGTTCATGTGACACATCCTTCTGTGCCAAAGTGCAGACTCATTTGATGATGCTTTGGATATCAAACAGCTTAAAGTATTTGATTTGGATAAAAGATCTGTGTCCAAACAGTAGACATTGTCCTTTCTTGGTGTTCTGAGTAAAACAAGATTTTCAGGAATTTCAAAATCTTTTGAGAGGACATTGCACTCAGAGTCTGTGAATAAAACAATATTTTGTTTGTCACAAACTTGAGACACACTTAGTAAATTGTACTTCAGTTGTTCAACATACAAAACATCATTGAATATCATATTGCCTTCTTTGACAGTACCCTTACCTGTTACCTTACCTCCCTTGTTATTTCCACCAAATGCAGCAAACCCTCCTTCAAAGCTTTTGAAAATTGACAAGCATTCAAAGTTACCTGTCATGTGCCTAGAGCATCCACTATCCATATGCCATCTTGTCTTATGCTGGGTCTTGTGGTTGCCCTGCACAGAAAAAGCTTACTTAGTATTGGAGTAAACCCAAACTAAATTGGTTTTAGGTTGTCCTTGTGCATTGACATAACTAAATAATGTTTGTGTCTTTTTAAACTTAATGAGATCCACTGGTGGATTTTGTGAAGAGTATTTAGTTATGACATGAGGTATCCAGGTATTCTTTCAAACTTTTTCCTTAACATTCTCAGAAGATCACTACCAGTTCCAGTTTTAGACTGAGCAGTTGGAACTGGGTTAGGAGTGCTAGCAGCTTCAGAATTTGCACTACCAGTTCCAACTTTTGGCTTAACAGTTTCAACACTTGCATTAGCAGTTTGACCTGTGTTTTTGCCTTTAACACACCATACCTTTTTCATGCTTGATTTAGATTTTGCTAAAACTTGTTTTTGGTGTATAGGCTGTTTTTTGTTGACTTTTAAGTACCTGTGATCAACTGTCTTCTTTGGAACTGGTGTGACAGGTGTTTAAGCATCTGAAACTTTTAAATTTTGAAAAACGGCATGTTTTTGAACCACAGTCTATTTTGTAACAGATGGTTTATATAAATAGTGCCTGGCCAAATGATTTTTCCTGCCATAGTGGAAACATCTTATGATTGTTTTGATTGGAGAACCATTTTTTTTGTGACCATAACTGGTTCTTGTTCCTTTGATTTCCCCTCACCTGCTGCTGTGTGGGAAACTTTTGGACATCATGCTTTTGGCATGTGCATATTGGAACAGTCTTACCCTTTTTATTTGCTTTGGAAGAAGATGCAATGTTACAGTTAGAAGGTACAGAAACATGTGGAGCATTATTGCATACACTCATCTTCTCTTTCCTTTTCACACTGTTGGTTCTGATAGAACTGGAAGTAGGAGGTCCTATAGGTTCACTCATTGTTTTGGAGTTACTCTCAGCTTCTATACACTCACAGCCTTCATTTTGAATCAATTCTTCTTTAGATTCAGGCTTGTCCTCAAGGATAGGATCTACAGTTTTCATTTTCTCATCTAATGGTTCATTCACAAGCCTATCAGCAACTTCACTCATAGGATGAATGTATTTGTTATTATATGGGGGTGGAGTAGCCTTATATCCTATACCTTCCTTGGGGTTGAGTTGAGATTTGACCCTATCTTTAAATTGGACTTCCATTAGGTGTTCTAGCTTTTGGTTGGCCAGTTTGAAGCTACCCAAGTCTATATTTATAGATTCTATTTTCTTGTTAGCTTCTATCACCTTCTGTTCAGCCTCATCTAATTTATTATTTAGGGTCTCTATTTTCTCATCCAGTTCCTTTTTCTCCCACTCATGATATGTTCTATCATGTCCCATCTGAATCTCATTATCCTTATAGTCATTGATCTGTTTTTCAAGATTCTCTATAGCCTGCATATACTCATATCTCCTCTCTTCCATCTTAGCTAGAGTTTTGCACATGCTTTCATTATGATCTCTGTAATTTTTAACCATATTTTTGCATGTTTGAGAGTAGAGTTTAGCATTTAGCTCAGATGGTAGATCAGTGGAAGTGACATTTGATGTTTTTGCCATAAGAGCTTGATTCTGAAACTCCTCTTCTGTCTGGTCACTCCAGTCAAACACATTGTCTTCTTGAGAGACAAGAGCTTGTGAGGATGATGTTTGATTTGTTTGCTGGATCTTGATGGCTGCTGACCTTATGATCTGCACTCTCTAGCAAAATGGCCAAGTTTGTGGCATTTGAAGCACTCAACCTTTGATTTGTCAAATGTTGGCTTGCCGTCTGTTCTGGCTTGAAAGTTTGGTCTGTCAGTCCTTTTCAGAATTTTTTTGGCCCTCATAGTCAACATAGCACGTTGCCATTATAAGTCCATCTCTTCTAAATCATCTAGATTGATTTGTTCCAAATCTTCAGCATTAAGAGAAAAATGTCCATCACTTGCAACAAATGCTTCGAAATGAACTTCAGAAGAGTTACCATCAGCACCTGATGAAACAACACAACAGTTTGATTTATCAGTTAATGCTGATGACAGCAGAGCAATGTTTTGAGTGTAAGAAAATGATTTCTTTTTATTTTCAATTTCAGATTCAAACACTCTCAGGCTGTTGTAGAGATCATCCAATTCTATTTCATCTAGAGTGTCTTTGGTTCTCCATTGAGCAGCATAGACTGTCCATTCTTCACCAAGAGATCTGAGAATTTTTCTGTTTACTTCATCTTGATCCACGCTGACCTTAGCACTCTCCAATTCTCCTATCAGCTTATTAAACCTATCAAAAATTTGAGTAAGGTTTTCATTCTTGCCACCCAAAAAGTTTTCATGCTGTTTTAAGAGATCCTTTTGGTTCCTTTTGGTGCTAGTATTGCCAGCAAATCTTTTCTCTAAAGCAATCCAAAGAGAATGAGCAGTATAAAACTTTTTAAACTGATGTTGATAAGCATTAGGTATGGCTATTTGTAAAAGAGTAAGAGCTTTCACTTCATTCATTCTAGCCTTTCTTTCAATCTCAGTTTTTGGAGGTGTTCTTTTTGGTTTGGCCTCAACATCTAGTTCAGGATCAACTGCAGGAGGATTTTCAACAGCTTCCCATAGGGCATAGTCAATAGATTGATTGTGCTGTTGAATCCTGAGTTTCCACATCTCGAAGTCAGTGGGTTAGAGCATAGGCACTTTGAGTCCTTGCCCAGATCCAATACTGCTATTTTCAAACTCCATTGCAGAAAAACAAAATTTTAAACAAAGAAAGTTTCTGACTTTGAAAACAAAGAATGACAAATAAAACTTGTGGCTCTGATACCACTTGTCAGGATCAAAATCACCTAAGATTAACTGGTTTCAATAGTTCAGAGTTTAAACCAATAACCTTGTTTTGAATCAAAGCCCAATTAAGAAGTTTTCGGAATAACACTTAACTGTTTTAAGAAAACTTTCAGAACAAATAAAGACCAGATATTCAAACAAATATAACCAATATCAAAACCTATATATTGCCAAAATCTCTGATTACAATCACCTCTAATCTGTTTGATTAGACGAAGAACACTAATTGTTCTTAGGGTTTTACAACCTTAGAGGATTGAGAAACTTATCAGAAAGCAATTACAATAAAGCACCACGATTATAGGACTTGCACACACACACTTTTTTTTAATAGAAAGACCTAGTCTATATATATTTATAGCCTTTTAATTTGTTTCCTTGACGGACTCTAATTTCTCTGGTAGTAGATATGCTTGGAAGATCTTTAAATCTTGAAGGGTTAAAGTCGTAGAATAGTTGTGTACTTTTTAAAATGTATCGATATGGTACGTGTACTATTTTAATTATTCATATTACACGTGTACTTTCTGAATTGTTCAAATATGATACGTGTACTACATTTTTTCATACCAATATGATACCTTTGATAACCGGTTACTGGCTATACCTGTTAAGAGTGAAATTTCTCTTTTTATTAATGTTCAAATTTCCATAATTGAATCATCAAATACACTCTCTCATACTTGTGATAACCTGGTAGGAGAAATCACACTACACAGCCAACTTCAAACACCTACAGACCTCTAAAGAAATCTCCAATGACAATCTCCACCGTCCAGATCGAAGAACTATATGTTGCGAAGCTTCTCCTCAAATTTTACACAGATCCAACGGTGAACAAGTTCGTACCGACGATTCTCCCACAACTGCGCAAAGCTAAACGAAATAACCGGTCATAAAAAGTAAAGGTATCATATAAACAATATAAAAAGTTCACGTACCATATCAATACACCTTAAAAAGTACACTGCTATTGTACGGCTTTAGCCCAATCTTGAAATATATATCACTTCCTGAATTTCAGCACTTTCTATTATCAATCTGTTGAGCATCTTGAACTTTTAACTCTGTCAGCTTGAACTTTTGAACTAGCAGCTTGAGTTTGTTGAACTAGCAGCTTGAACTTTGTAATTACACAGAAATACTACTAACAGCTTGAGAAATCTAACTAACAGCTTGACATACTTAGATTATTTCCCAACAGGAACTGGTGTACGTCGAACAATCGCCTGGGTTTACTGATCCAAAGTATCCCGACAGAGTGTATAGACTCGATAAGGCTCTGTATGCATTACATCAGGCACCAAGGGCATGGTATGAGACGCTATCAACTCATCTTTTGGACAACGGGTTTGAAAGAGAGAGAATTTATAGTACATTGTTCGTGAAGAGAAAGGGAGAAGATTTTATCTTGGTACAAGTGTACGTGTATGACATCATTTGCGGGTCATCAAACGAACAGATGTGCAAAGACTTTGAGAAGGTTATGAAGTCAAAATTTGAGATGAGTGCTATGGGAGAGCTAAACTTCTTTCTGGGTTTGCAAGTTGAATAGAGGAAGGAGGGCATGTTTATCCATCAGATGAAGTATGTCTATGATATTCTGGAGCGCTTCGGGATGGAATGAACGAAGATGACTGCTCATTTTAGTACTCTGATTTAAGTGAATCACAATCTCAGACCGGGTACAGAAAGTGATACTGATGTGGATCCGACTCTATATCGGGCCATGATCGGGTCACTCATGTATTTAACTGCTTCAAGACCTGACATTATGTTTGCTGTGTGTATTTGTGCTAGGTTCCAAGCTAATCCGAAAGAAATGCATATGAAATCCGTGTAGCGGATTCTAAGATATCTCAACTCGAAACCGAAGTTGGGACCTTGGTATCATTATGATGGTGATCTGGAATTGGAAGCATACACGGATTCAGATTATGGAGGTTGCAGCTTGAACCAGAAGTCAACAATTGGAGGTTGTCAGTTCCTTGGAGGGAGGCTCATATCCTGGCAATGCAAGAAACAGACTTCGGTAGCCGTGTCAAGGTGCGAGGCCGAATATGTAGCTGCTGGTAGTTGCTGTTCACAGGTTTTGTGGATGCGACAACAATTGCGGGATTACGGTTTGAATTATACTCATACTCCCATTGCTATAACTAATAATCCAGGAAAACACAGTAAAACAAAGCACATAGACATAAGACATCATTTCATACGTGATTGTGCTGAAAAGAACTTAATTAAACTCGTAAAAGTGGCAACGGAAGATAATAATGCAGATTTATTCACTAAAACTTTTGATAAGTCACGCTTTGAGTTGTTATTCAACTAAATGGTATGCATAATCCGGAGTAACTTGACCTTAGTATATTTTCTTTCTTTTTATAGTAAGTAAGTAGTTTAGTAAATTTTATTTTCTTTTATAGTAAGTTAGTAGGTTAGTTTATTAGCTTATCTTAAAAAACGAAAAACAAAAGAAAAAAGATAGAAATCCATAAAAATTTCAATTTCAGTTTTCAAGTTATAGTTTTTAGAAAAAAAACAAGGGTTTCTATGAAAAGTGAAAATTTGTTTAGATGATGAAGTTTTAGTTTTAAGAAAAAATGAGATAAGTGATTATAGAATAAAAAAAATATGATATGTGATGGAAAAGTAAGAGAGAGAGAGAGAGAGAGAGAGAGAGAGAGTATTATAAAAAAATAGGGTAGGTAATAGAAAAGTAAATGAGAGAATATGAAAAGTGGTATTTTAAAAAGTGAAAAGAAAATTTATGAAATTGTTGTTAAGTAAACAAGTTTTCATTTTCATTGAAAAGTGAGATGAAAATTCTGAAAATTTTCATAAACTAAATGCACCCTAAGTGATATACAATTTCCTGTTTGATGTGTTGGTAGGCATCATACACAAAGAAAATCTCAAAAGCTAAAAAAAATTCAAGAAAAAGTAATATGTGTAACTAACTTAGATGTATGACCAAATGGTCTTAATTCCTATGTTAGAGACATACAGACAATGATTCTAAATGAGGTACGCAAATTTTCTTGGGGATGTATAGCACCATCAAAATACATCTTAAAAGAAAAGAAAAGAAAAATTTTTGATAAAGAAAATGGAGACAAAACAAGTTGCTTTGTTGTACGTTAGTACAGACCTGTCACCTCTATTTTGACTCAAGTTAGCAAAATAAGTCGCTTTGTTGTACGTAAGTACAGACCTGTCACCGCTCTCTTGCTGATTTTAAATAAACTTGAAGACAAACTAAGACACTCTTTTGTATGTAAATACAGAACTGTGTCCGACGTTTTCCTTTTAAAGAAAATTTGCAATACCGAAAAGTTATAATCATTGTGTGTCTGCCTTGATCATAGAAGTATATTCCAAAGTGTTAAATGTTTAAAGGGAAAATCATACCGACAATCGACTTGGAATGTATATCATGACAAACAATCAAAGGAATAAAAAATTCCAAAGTGTGAAAGTTACTAAAAGTGCGTTTGACATCGCTATCTGATTGAACCTTCTTTGACTTTTTCGCAAAAATATTCTGTTAGTATAGGTTGTAAATTTTTTAAAGTACTTTTGAGTAGTTTAAGTTTTATTATTATTTTATTTTATTTTAGTTCATTTTATTTTATTTTATTTTATTTTATTCTAAGTAGGAAAAAGGTCAAAGTTACTAGGATGCATTTTTGGTTGAATAAACAAATATTGCGTGAAAATCTGTTGCTTAGTGTGAATGATTTTGCAAGGTTTGTAAAATTCCGTTACACGAAAAAGCTGAAAAAGTTGAATTTTATTCAAGTATTTTCAAAATTTTCTCTTCAGTTCGAAATTTAGACAAATTCGAACTTAACTTCGAATTTGTCAGGAAGTTCGAACTTATGTTAAGTTCGAAGGTAGTTGGTATAAATAAGTCAACAGTACTTCATTTAACGCACCTACCCTCGAATTTCTTTTCTCGAACTTATCCTCCGGCGATCTCGAACATATTCTCGAACTTGCCGCATCTCGAATTTCGTTCTATTACTTGAAGTTTTCACTTTATTTCTAGAACATACATGAATACTTAGGTATAGTACTCATCATAATACTAAGTATGTGTAGTTTAGGACATTATTGTGGCAAAAAATCGAGTTTAACTGATGTTTATAAGAGTTGAAACTAGGTGGTTTGAAATCATGAGTTTTAACAGATAAAAGTTCAAATAAATGATAAATAACCTCGATTAGAACCTAATAGGACTTGATCATACTGTTGCTTAAGTCAAATAGGGTTAAAAATCTTGGATTTTAATTTGAAAGTGACCGACTTCGAACTTGTTCTTCAGGTTTGAACTTGTCAGAAAGTTCAAACCTGTTGAAATATCTATAAGTTCGAAGTCAGTCAAGTTCAAATGGTTTTTAACTGAATTTGAACTTCTCTAAGTTCGAATGTGTTGGACTTCGAACTTATGCAAGTTCGAAGTTATGCAAATTCGAAATAAACAAGTTTTATTTTATTTTTAATTACTAATTTTGTTTGTTGATTTTGTGTGCAGATATGGGTGAGCGGATAAGCACAATATGGTCATGGCAGTGGATCTCCAGTTGCCAGAAGCACAACCGTACCGTCAGATTATTGAATTCCTGACTCAATCTCGCGTATCCTATGCACTCACCCACAACCAACAAATTACCCTAACGTATGTGCGAAAGTTTTGGGAGCATCTGCAAGTAGATTGCTCAGTTACGCCTACAGTACTAAGAACAAGAGTAGGTGGACAGCCAATAGCATTTTCAGTTGACATGTCACTGGAATAGGAGTGATCACTAATGGGACAATCACACAAGTCAAAGACTCAGAACTCGATAGCTTCCACCTTCGATTTGCTGCATATGGATCTCTTCGGTCCAATCAACAAAAGGAGCATAGTTGGTAGTTGGTATTGTTTACTTATTACTAATGATAACTCACGTTTCTCTTGGGTTTTATTTTTAGGTACAAAGGACGAAACAACTGGAAAGCTTATTGGGTTCTTAGACCAAGTCGAGAACTCATTGGGGACAAGGGTAAAACGTATCAGGAGTGATAACGGAACTGAATTTAAAACACAGTAATGGTGTATATTGCCTAACCAAAGGCACAGTGCATCAATTTAGTGCACCTTATGAGCCACAATGTAATGGGGTGGCAGAACGTAAAAGCAGGACTCTGATTGAGGCAACAAGGACCATGCTCTCGGATTCAAAGCTTCCTACCATGTTTTGGGGGGAGGCAGTGAATACCGCTTGTCATGTTTTAAACCGGGTCCTTACTGTCAAATCACTTAACAAAACCTGTTATGAAGTTCTGAATACAAGACCACTAAATTTAACTGGCTTTGAACAGTTTGGGGTACCATGTACTTTACTGAAAACAAAACATCAACCTATGTTTGGTGAAAAGGCTGACGAAGGATACTTCCTAGGTTATGTTCCTAACTCACCAAACAAAAGGGTTTTTAACAAAACAAATGGTACGGTTGAGATTGTGTTTAACATTGACGTAACAAGTTATTCACATGAACCCTAAACTGGTCCGGAATGGTTATTTGATTATGACTCTTTGTTTGAATCATTTAACATACCGTTTAGTGGAAATGCAGGTACAGTGGAAAATGACATCTCATCATTAAACCTTAATGACGACTACGAAGGTTTTCCAAAATCAGGCATTCCATCAACATCTGAGCCTACAACGACAAAAGATGGGTCTCCAATAGAGAATGAACCTGAATTACCTACAAATGAGAATCAGACGAATAATTCTAACTCTGAGGACAGTGATCATGAGGAACAGAATATACCGTCTGAAGTCATACCCCCGTTAGGTGAAATAGGATCAAATTTAGGAGATAATCTTCAAGTCGATGAGATTGAGACATCGAGGATAAACAAGTATCATCCAATTGAGAGTATCATAGGAAATCCACATACTGGTGTGAGAACTAGGTTTAGTGTGAATAATAACACGGTGTTGTTATCGATGATCAACGACCCCGAGGCATTTCACACGTGTCTATACTCGTGTTTTATCTCACAAGTAGAGCCAAAGAATGAGCAAATGACACTGAAAGAGGATTCTTGGGTTGAAGCCATGCAAGAGGAACTGTCACAGTTCAGAAAACTTGAAGTATGGGAGTTAGTGTCAATACCTCGAGGAGAAGTTGCAATAGGGACCAATTGGGTCTTTAAGTGCAAAAGGGATTATCGGGGTATAGTTACTCGTAACAAGGCAAGACTTGTAGTTTAATGGTTCAACCAGGAAGAGGGAATTGATTATAACGAAGTGTTTGCACCAGTGGCGAGGCTTGAGGCAATTCATTTGTTTCTGGCTTTCGCATCCTTCAAAGGGTTTAAGGTGTATCAACTCTACGTCAAGAGTGCATTCTTGTACGGCAAGGTGAATGAATTGGTGTACGTCAAACAGCCGTCTGGGTTTACTGATCCAAAGTATCGTGATAGAGTATATCGACTTGATAAGGCTCTGTATGGATTGCATCAGGAACCAAGGGCTTGGTATGAGACGCTCTCAACTCATCTTTTGGACAATGGTTTGATAGAGGGAGAATTGATAGTACGTTATTCGTGAGAAGAAAAGGAGAATACTTTATCTTAGTACAAGTGTACGTGGACGACATCATTTTCGGGTCGTCAAACGAACATATGTGCAAAGACTTTGAAAATGTTATGAAGTCGAAGTTTGAGATGAGTACTATGAGAGAGCTAAAATTCTTTCTTGGTTTGCAAGTTGAATAAAGGAAAGAAGGAATGTTTATCCATCAGACGAAGTATGTCTACGACATTTTGGAGCGCTTCAGGATGGAAGGAACAAAGTTGACCGCACACTTTAGTACTCCGATTCAAGTGAATCACAATCTCGGACCAGGAACAGATAGTGATACTGATGTGGATCCGACTCTATATCGGGCCATGATCGGGTCACTTATGTATTTGACTGCTTCTAGACCTGGCATAATGTTTGATGTGTGTATTTGTGCTAGGTTTCAAGCAAATCCAAAGGGGATGCATATGAAAGCCGTGAAGCGAATTCTGAGATATCTGAAGTCGAAACCGAAGCTGGGAGTTTGGTATCATGCTGATGGAGATCTGGAATTGCAGGCGTACACGGACTCTGACTATGGTGGATGTAGCTTGAACCGGAAATCAACAACTGGATGTTGTCAGTTCCTTGGAGGGAGGCTCGTATCCTGGCAATGAAAGAAACAAACTTCAGTAGCCGTATCAACGTTCGGGGTCGAGTGTGTTTTGTGGATCCAACAGCAATTGCGGGATTACGGTTTGACTTATACTCATACTCCCATTAGGATAGATAATCAATCAACAATTGGTATAACAAATAATCTAGTTAAACACAGTAAAACAAAGCAAATAGACATAAGACATCATTTCATACGTGATTGTGCTGAAAAGAATTTGATAAAGCTGGTAAAAGTTGCAACAGAAGACAATAATGCAGATTTATTCACAAAAGCATTTGGTAAGTCACGCTTTGAGTTGTTAGTTCAACTAAATGGCATGTGTAATCCAGAGTAACGTGACCTTAGTAGTTTTTCTTTTGTTTTGTAGAAAGTTAATTAGTTTAGTTTATCAGCTTATTTTTCTTAAAAGTGAAAAACAAAAGAAAAAAGAGAGAAAACCATAAAAAAATTTAAAAAAAAAAGAGAATATAAAAAAAATGAGTTAGGTCTTCAAATCATAGGTTCGAAGTGACGAAAATTAGCATTGTATAAACAAACTCTAAGTGTTGAGCTTTCACACATAATGCACCATAAATTCTAAGTGATATACACATTCTTGTCTGATATGTTGGTAGGCATAATACATAAAGGAAATCCTAACAGCTAATAAAATAATCAAGAAAATGTCATATGTGTATCTAACTTAGATGTATGACCAAAAGGTCTTAATTTCTATGTTAGAGACATACAGACAATGATTGTAAATGAGGTATGCAAATTTATCTGGGGGATGTATAGAAACATCAAAATACATCTTAATCAAAGAAAGAAAAAGTTTAGAAAAGAGAAGGAAGTCAAAGTAAGTCGCTTTGTTGTACGTGAGTACAAAACTGTCACCGATGTTTTGACTTAAGCTAGCAAGATAAGTCGCTTTGTTGTACGTGAGTACAGACCTGTCATCGCTGTCTTGCTAACATAAAAGGAACTCTAAGACAAACTAAGACACTCTGTTGTATTTAAATACAGAACTGTGTCCGACGTTTGCCTTTTAAATAAAATTTGCAATACCAAAAAGTTATAATCATTGTGTTTCTGCCTTTATCATAGAAGTATGTCTAAGTATGGGACACGTAAGGTAGTTTCTTGATAAATAAAAAGGCCAAAGGAATTTCCAAAGTGTTGAATGTTTAAAGGGAAAAACATACTGACAATCGACTTGGATTGTATATCACGACAAACAATCAAAGGAAGAAAAAATTCCTAAGTGTGAAAGTGAAATACTGAAAGTACGTTTGACACCGCTATCTGATTGAACCTTATTTAACTTTATCGCAAAAGTATTCTTTTAGTATAAGTTTTATCTTTAAATTATTTTTCAGTTAATGTAATTCAATTTAATTTTATTTTTAGTTTATCTTACTCTATTTTATTTTATTTTATGTTAACTTTTAATAAATAGGAAAAGGTCATACTAGGATGCATTTTTAGTTAGAAAAACAAAATTGCGTGATAATCAGTTTCTTAATGCGAATATATTGCAAAGTTGAAAAAATTCCGCTAAGTGAAAAAGTTGGATTTTATTCAAAAAATTTCAAAATTTTCAATCAAGTTCGAACATCAAACAAGTTCGAAGCCACTTTCGAACTTGTTGCAAGTTCGAACATGACCTAAGTTTGAATATTTTTGGATATAAATAGGTTAACAGTGCTTCATTCAATGCAGTTACCTTCGAACATGTTCTCTCGAACTTGTCCAGCGATCTCAAACTTAGCCTTCGAACTTGTCATCTTTTCGAATTTGAACCTGTTTCTCGAATTTTTCCACTGGTCCTCGAACCTACCCACATACTTGAGTGTTGTGAACAATCTAATTCTAAGTAAGTGTTAGTTTAGGACATTTTTGTGGCTAAAATCGACTATTTTTGAGTTTTGTGCCATTTAAAACTAGGTGACTTAAATCACAAGTTTTAAAAGCAAAAACTTAAAATAAATGACATATAATCTTGATTAGAACCCACTAGGACAAGATTCTATTGTTAATTAAGTCAAAGAGGGTTAAAATGATGGTTTTAAAGTTAAATGTGTCCGACTTCGAACATGTTCTTCAGATTCGAACTTGTAAGGCATTCGAACTTGTTAAAATATCTACTAGTTCGAAGTCATACATGTTCGAATGGGTTTCTCGAACTTAATTAAATTCGAATGGTTCATAGTCTCGAATTTGTGTAAGTTCGAATGTGTTACACTTCGAAATTAATCAAGTTCGAATAGCACAAATTTATTTTTAAATTAATTTCTAACTTTTTAATTGTGATTTGTGTGCAGATATGGGTGATAGAGCATTTTTCAATAAATATAATACGGTGATGGCCGTTGATCTCCAGCTGCCGGAAGCTCAGCCATATCGGCAAATGATCGAGTTTTTGACCCATTCCAGGGTGGCTTATGCGTTAACGCACAATCAGCCTATCATTCTTACGTGCGTTAGGCAAATTTGGCAACATCTGCAAGTTGACTGCTTAGTGACACCTACAGTTTTGCGTATAAGAGTAGGTGGACGTCCGATACCTTTTTTTGCAGATCTTCTACGCCAAAATTTGCAATTGGGGACAGAAGATCAAGAAGCTGGCCCTATTGACTTCCCGATGCCCATAAGGCAAGCTGCCTTCCTCTGAATTGGCCAGTGGCGATATCTGGTCCATGTGATCATGGTCTTCTTTGCTCCTAAGAAGGCAGGGTTCGACACAATGGTGTCCAAGCTGCAGTCTGCAATGATCTCACTCATCTACAACAAGCAATTCAGCTTCTCAGAAATGTTCTTCAGGGAGTTTGTTCAACAAATTTATGCTCCCACCAAAGAAAGGTTTCTCATGTACCCGTGCTTCATAATGATAATCATTCGCCACTTTTTGCCAGACCTACCGACGCTGCCAGAGCAAACTGGCGTAGCCTTCATAGATGAGAGAATCTTTGCCGACTGCCAGACCCACAATGCGCGAAGGCTGAGCAAGTAAGGCCTCAGTTGGCTCCTCTCTTCGGTGCCGTTATAGATCCAAATTTTGTTGCTCCCGAAGGGGATGACTGGATAGGTGAAGCACCTCAACAACAACCGCAGCCGCAGCAACCTCAACAGCAGCAAGCACCGGCTAGGTGAACTCTGGTTGCTAGAACTATTCCACGTTCCCGAGCTACTGCAAAGGCAGGTGGGCCATCAACATCGACACCACAGCTTGATCAGAGGGAACAGACGTTGCACGAAATTTTTGATCAAGGAGCAGCGGCACAGGAAAATGTAGCCGAACAACTCGTTCCGGGTATTTTGGAACCCCCTCATGACAGGGATGACATATTCAAAGAAATTGACGAATATCAGCCACCAGCAGCTGATACTGCAGGCACAGCTACTCGTGAAAAAGCTGAAGGTCAGGTGGAGACCGCTTCTGATTCTGATACAGAATCTAGCTCAGGTGAGGAAGAAGCTGAAGATGATAATCCAACAGTCTCTTTTGAAAGATATGGATCAAGTGTTGTTGTTAGCAGGCGAAAGATGTCACGTCCTGCTCTCCGAGATGAAGACGAGGGAGATGCAAATTTTGTTATTGAAAAGGAAGAAGCGATTGCTACTCATCAGAGGTCTAAGCGACAACGCACAGATCAGGGAGCTCCATCTACCTCCACTGTTGTTCCATCTGCCGCAACCACCGCTCCATCCACATCCACTATGATTCCATCCACTTTCACTCCATTCACTGAAAACCAGCGGTTCACGGAGTTGAAAAGCAAGGTAGACTTCCAAACAGTCCAAATAATGCAGCTATCTCAAGCCGTAAATGAGTTGCAGCAACATAACTCAAGACTGGAACAAGAAAATGCTAAGTTACAAACGACAGTAGCTGCTCAACAAGAAGCGATGACAACTCCGTAGTCTTAAATCCTAACTCTGCAGACCCTGGTGGAGCAAATAATGAAAGATCTACAAGCTCAGGGGGAGAGCAGTTGTCGAGGAGATGAGTTAAGGGGAGTTAGGAGACACACTAACGATGAAGAAGGTGACCCTAGCATGCAAAAAGACAGTGAGCTAGCAGATCTTTCACGTGAGCCTACTCAGCAAGCTGAGATTCAGGGGGAGCCTGGAACGTCAGGAGGAGGAGGAAGTCAGGATAAAGGCAAGGCTCCTGAAGCATCAGATTAGTTGTTTAAGAAGTTATTGGAGCCTTGGCCGATATCAATGATGACGACGAGATGAATTATGATTTTGAAGATGAGTTGGAAGAACTCAAGGAAGGAGAGTTCATTCCGGAGAATGTTCCCGATTGGAGCCCAAACGATGAAATTCTAGTTTATGAAAAAGACGAAGCTGATGAAATCGTCATTCAAGATCAACCAGTCACGGAGCAATACGTAAATACTGACCAGGATCTGATAGATTTAGACGTCCAGAAGTCAACAATGAATGATGAATCGGATGATGACGCAACTCAAAGTACAAATAGGGAGCTATCTAATGAAGAAAAGAGACAACTTTGGATCAGAACAGAAGAAAAGAAGTCTGAGTTAGCTATGAAAGAGAAAATGAGATTGCCAAGCCCAGGAGAACTGTATGGAGGCATTCTCAGTTGGTTTTTCGACTGAGAATTACAACTTTTTTTGCTTAAGAGAAGAGACGGACTCTAGTATCTGAAGAGAAAGCTAAAAGTCTTCAATACATTGCCTAAAGCTGAAGTAAAAGAGCTGGCATGGAAGAATCTAATCAACCTAGGAGACGACCAGTATGCAGAAGTGATTGCTAGAATCCTCAGAAAAGAAGGTCGGTCTGGAAAGTTTGAGAGACTTAAGCCAAGGGAAGGAAATAGAGTAATGGATGAGTCAAGGATAGATCCATTGACCGGAAAGCCTTGGATGAAGATGTTTTACAAGCCGGTTCGATGCCAAAAGAAGGTTCCATTGAAGCCAATGCCACAGGATGTTCTGACAAATATGAAGTGGTGGTACCTTGATAATGAAACAGCTGAGGCAGTTTTGGAAGATCTAGACGAAAAAGTTATTTTAAAAGTGTATGACCCTCTGCACCTCGTAAACCTATCTCAGGGCGACTTGCTGAAACTTCATGAGCAACCAATCTATTTCCACAAAGGTTGGAGATCAGAAGGCAAGAAGTAGCAGAAGGTTGTAAAGGTTTGTGTAGAACAGGGTTTGCATGCTGGTAGCATTTTGAATAAGCCTAGTTCTATAGATTTATTGAATATCTAGTTAGAAGCTATCGTCAAGGGGGAGTCTGTTAGTGCACCCTGTGTGACGATAGCATTCTAAGTATAGATAGTCTTTTGTAATAGTTCAGGCTTTGTAATTACAAGTTAATATATATGTTTGATCTTGGTTATATATGTTTGATCTTGTTTGTGTTTGATGTTTACTTAAGTTTAAAGATAAGTTCAAACATAAGTTCAGGAACAAGTTCAAAGACAAGTTCAAGAATATGTTCAAAGGCTAGGGTTTGAACTTAGTAAAGCTAAGTTCGAACATGTAGTGGACAAGTTCATGGGCTTGGGCCTAAACGAACTTGTCTGAGCTAAGTTCGAATTTAACCTCCATAATTAAGAGTTAATCAGTTAGAATTCGGGACTTTTGCAGAGATCAGCAACTAGAGCTCGTATAGTGCATGTATGAACTTGAGAGATTTCAGAGATTCGTTTCGAAGAAATACACGTGTTGGGTCGTTCGTCGTAACGTCTATCACAGTGTTCGTCTCTCGGTTTCTGTGGGTGTGATCGATCCTTTAAACCCCTAACGAGCATTCCGCACTCGTTGGAAGGTGACGCGTCAAGATCAGATCCGTAGGTAGGTGACCTTACAAGCTTATGGTACATAATTGTGGCAAAATTGTGCATTTGAGTGTTTTGTTTAAGCCTAAACATCGAGGGTAGAGTGCTTCATTTAGTGAGGTGTTTAAGTCTTGCTTTAGTCTGGATTAATTAGGTTATTTTATTTAGCTATTTTGGTGCCATTCGATAATTCAAGGTTTTGTTCCTTTTTTTTTATGTTTTGCACTTTTCGCCGCTAACTCTTTAATGCTTTTAGATCTCTAAAATGTTGGTGAATTGATGATCACGTTAAAAAGCCATTGAGTTCTTTTCGTAAGCATGTTAGTTGACCGAATTTTCTTGAGGGCAAGCAAACCATAAGAGTGGGAATATTTGATATCGCCGTAATTATATATATTTTTTGGGCGATATCTTTTATTTTTAGAGTATTTTGTTGAGGTAAAACGTTGAATTTTGTTCCTCCAGGTGTTATTTATGTTAAATCTTTATTTGTAGGGTTAGTGGGGAGAAAAATGAAGATTTTAGGCTGAAAAGGGCAAGGCACGTCGTGCCTTCAAAAGAGCACGACGTGCCCTCAAAGGCACAGCACACCTGATTTGGCAGGCCAGGAAGATAATCAGCTGAAATGTGGAGGGCACGGCGTGCCCTGCCGGACACACGAACATTCCCTGCATTTTCTGAGCCAATAAGGAGGTGACACACAAGAGGCACGACGTGCCATTCCAGATCTATAAATACAACGTTTTCAGAAACATTTAGTCAATCATGCTCGTTTTTCTAACACAACACAATGCTTTTTACATCACTTGGGAGTCAAGAAAGTCGGTTTGGAGTCATTTTTGAGCGCAAATCGAATGATTCAACAACACAACATCGATCATTGTTAGGGGAGTTTTAACATTTCTAAATCTTTTGGTTACGTTTAGTTTTTCTTTATATATGATGTATATGTTGTGTATTTCCATATATATGGAGTAGTTGTTTATTGTAATAATTTGGGTTTGTAGAACCCTACACATTGGATGATTTTATATATTTTTGTTGGAATGAATATATTATTGTTCTTGGTTTGAAAGAATGTTTGTAATCCTTAGTTTAACGCTTGAATGATTTGCCATGAATATTTGTGTTCCTAAATGTGAATCGGGTTGCTTATATTAATTTCGAATAGAGTGAGTTTACTACTTTGTTTGATCTTTTAAGCTCGTGAGAGTAAAAAGGGTGGATTATTTACATGTTTAGCTATGATTATAAATATGTTTATATTTTGGGTGTGGATCTTAATATAAACGAGTGTTTTGATATGTGAATTGATAAACATCTTTCATAACAAAAACATGATTCTGAGTATTCAGTTTGCTTTATTAACTTGAGAGAATATAGTTGAGTGATCTTTATATTTTTTGGAGTTAATACTGGGACGATGATTTTAGTTTGAGTGATCTTGTAATTTCATCATGTAAGGTCACCTACCTACGGATCCTATCTTGACGCGACGCCGTCCAACGAGTGTGGAATCCTCGTTAGCGGTTTGACGGATAAATCACACACACGAAACATGGAGACACACACGATGATAGATGCAAACTAGAACGCCCCGACACGTGATTCTCTCCAAAAACACACCTAAAACCTCTACAAGTTCGTAATCGCCTCTTGAGCCTTAATTCTGCAAAAGTTTTTTAATCAAAAATGATTAACCCTTAATTATAACCATTAACTTTGAGAAGGCCCAAGCCCACGAACTTGTCCAACATTAAGTTCGAATCTTGACTTTGAACTTATTCTAGAACTTGTCTTTGAACTTGTTCTAGAACTTATGTTTGAACTTATCTTCGAACTTATGTTTGAACTTATTGTAAACTATCAATTACAAACATGTTCAAACATATATACAATCAATATCAAACATATATCAAACACGTAACAAACATATAACAAACGTATTAATATGCAATTACGAACAAATTGACTATTACAAAATATCGTCTATACTTAGACTGCTATCGTCACACAGGATGCACTAACAGACTCCCCCTTGATGATAGCTTCTAATTATATATATTTTTTCTAAGTACTAGAACAATACAAACTACTACCAGCATATAAACCCTGCTCTATGCAAACCCTTACCACCTTCTGGAACTTCTTGCCTTCTGATCTCCAGCCTTCGTGAAAGAAAATCGGCTGATCATGAAGCTTTCTCAGGTCGTCCTTGGATACGTTGATCAGATGCAGTGGATCGTATACTTTCAAATAATCTTTTCATCCAGATCCTCCATCACTGCTTCGGCCGTCTCATTGTCCATGTACGACCACTTCATGTTGCTCAGTACATCCTGTGGCATTGACTTCATCGGCACTTTCTTCAGACATCGGACTCGCTTGTAGACCATTCTAGCCCAAGGCGTGTGGGGATCAATTCTCGACTGATCTTCAACTCTTTTGCCTGACCTCGGCTTTATTCTTTCAAACTTTCCAGACCTCCCTTCATTTCTGATAATTTTAGCTATAACTTCAGCGTAGGGGTCGTTTCCCAAGTTGATAAGCTCTTTCTAGGCCAGTTCCTTTACTTCACATTTGGGCAGTGTATTGAAAACCTTCAAAGTTCTCCTTAAGTACTGAAGCCCATCTCTTCTCTTGAGCACGAATAGTTGTAGTTCTCTATCAAAGAACCAGCTTAAGATCCCTCCTGAGAGATTTCCTGGACTTGGCAGTCTCATTCTCTTCTTTACTGCCAGGTCTGTCTTCTTCTCCTCCTTCTTGAACCATAGTTTTATCATTTCTTCTCTTGTTTGTTCCTTTTCAGCTACTTCAGATTCTGATTCATCCGTATACGCTAAGTTAAGGTCATCCAGATCTATCATATTCTGATCATTATGTATATACTGTTTGGTGATAGGCTGCTTTGGGATAACTACTTCATCTACATTGTCATTCTCATCCTCCACAACCTCATCATCTGATTTCCAATCGACCACGTTTTCTGTAAATAAATTCTCCTTCTTCCAAGTTTTCTTAATCAAAACCAAAATCGTCTTCATCATCAAGGTCCATCAAGGCTTCAATCATTTCTTGTTCAACAATATTTGAAGCTTCGCCTTCACCTCCTTCTCCCATACTTGTCTGACTAGGCTCCTCCTGAATTTGTGCTTGCCGAGCAGTCTCTTGAGAAAGATCTGCTAGCTCACTTTCTCTTTGAGCATCTGGATCATCGCTTTCGTCATCTTCTCTTCTCACTTTCGGCTGATCTTCCTTGCAACTATTCTCCCCCTGAGCTTGCAGATTTTTCAATAATTGCTCCAGGAGAGTCTTCATCGTCTTTAGCTCAGACTGTTGATCAGCCACAGTTGTCTTTAACATGGCATTCTCTTGATCAATTCTAGCATTATGTTGTTGTAGCTCTTTCACAACTGTGGACAGTTGATAAATTTGGACTGTTTGGAAGTCCAGTTTACCTTTCAACTCTGTGAATCGCTGATTATCTGTGAATGTAGTCGATGTTGATGGAATGAAGGCAGATGTTTATGGAGCGGTGGTTGATGTTGATGGAGCGGTGGTTGAAGTTGATGGAGCAGTCGGTAACAAAGGTTGAGGAGCTGAAGCGGATGGAGCTCCCTGTATAAATCTATGCCTCCTCGCCCTATGCCTAGGAATGAGTGGAACTTCTTCTTCCTCTTCATACTCAGATTCTTTGGTCTCCTCATCAACCAGAGCCGGTCTTGTTGATCTCCTTCTGTTTACAACTAACCTCGATCCATATCTACTAATTGAGATATCTGGATCCTCAGCTTCAGAACTAGACTCAGAGGCTGTAGCAACGTGACCTTCAGCCGGAGTCTGTTCCCTTTCAGCTTCACCTGCTTCTTCTTCCTGGACCTCAGTGTCCATTAACTCAGCATCAGAAGGCTGGTATTCATCTATTTGTCTAAAGATATCCTGAAAATCAGCCAGAGGCTCCAAAATGTCTTGAACTAATTCTGCAGCAATATCTTGCTCCGCAGCAGTTCCTTGAGCCCAAATCTCTTCCAGAGTTTGCTCCCGCTCGTCATACTGTGGAGCTGAACTAGAAGGCCCAGCAGCTTTCGAAGCTGGCTGTGGGCGCGGAGTGGGTCTGGCAACCGGAGCTCTTTGCCATTGACGCTGTTGTGGCTGTTGCTGTTGCTGTTGCTGCTGTTGATGTGGCTGCTGTTGTCATTGCTGCTGCTGTAGGACTTCACCTGTCCAATTATCACCCTCTCGGGCTACAAAATCACGATCAATAACCGCCCCGAACAATGGTGCCACTTGAGGCCTGACCTGCTCAGCCCTTCTCGCATTGTGGGACTGGCAGTCAGCAAAAATCCTCTTATCGATTATGGCCACGCCACTTAAATATGGAAGTGGTGGCAGATTCGGCAAAAAGTGGCGAATGATCATCATAGCAAAACGAGGGTACATCAAAAATCTTTTCCTCACCGGAGCTGTGATCTGGTGCACAAACTCCCCAAAAAACATTTCAGAGAAACTAAAGCGCTTGTTGTACACCAAGGCAATCAATGCCGATTGCAGTTTAGACACCATCGTGTCAAATCCTGCATTCCTCGGCGCAAAACATACCATAATGACGTGTACAAGGTAACGCCATTGGCCACTCAAGCCACTCTTCACATACGAAGCCTTCGTCATGTCTTGGGCATATCCCATTCTCAAAAACGCTGCTTGCCGAATATATAAAGGAAAATCTATCAGCCCTGCTTCCTGGTCCTCAGAGGGCAGCTGTAGGATCTGTCTCAACATATCAGCCAAAAAGACGATTGACTGTCCACCCACTCTTGTTCTTAGGACAGTGGGTGTAACCGAGCAATCCACTTGTAGATGCTCCCAGAACTGTCGGACATAGGTCAACATAATCTGAAGGAGTGAGAGCGTAGGAGACTCGCAACTGTGTCAGGAACTCAACCATCTGACGGTATAGCTGTGCTTCAGGCAATTCCCGATCCACAGACATAACCATGTTATGCTTATTATAAAATGCCCGATCACCAATATCAGCACACTGAAACAACAAACAACATTAGTAATTAAAAATAAAATGAAACTTGTTTATTTCGAATTTGCATAATTTCAAACTTACATAAGTTCGAAATCCAACACATTCGAACTTAGACAAGTTTGAATTTATTTTAAAAACATTTGAATTTAAATAAATTCGAGTAATATTTCGAACTTGACGGACTTCAAACTTGTAGATATTTCAACAAGTTCCAACTTTCTGACAAGTTCGAACCTGAAGAACATGTTCGAAGTCGGTCACTTTCAAACTAAAATCCAAGATTTTAACTCCATTTGACTTAAAAAAAACAGTATAATCTAGTCCTATTAGGTTCTAATCGAAGTTATACATGATTTATTTGAACTTTTATCGGTCAAAACTTGTGATTTTAAACTACATAGTTTCAACTCAAATAATCATCAAATAGACTCGATTTTTGTCACAATAATGTCCTAAACTACACATACTTTGTATAATAATGATTACTATACCTAAGAATATGTGTATGTTCGAGAAATGAAAGCAAAACTTCGAAGAATAGTGAGAAATTTGAAAGACGACAAGTTCTAAGACAAGTTCGAAATCGCCGAATAACAAGTTCGAATGAAGAAATTCGAGGGTAGGTGTCTTAAATGAAGTACTGTTGACCTATTTATACCAACTACCTTCGAACTAAGCATAAGTTCGAACTTCCTGACAAATTCGAAGTTAAGTTCGAATTTGTCTGAATTTCGAACTTAAGTGAAAATTTTAAAAATACTTGAATAAAGTTCAACTTTTTCAACTTTTTCGCGTAACGGAATTTTACAAACCTTGCCAAATCATTCACACCAAGCAACAGATTTTCACGCAGTATTTGTTTATTCAACCAAAAATGCATCCTAGTAACTTTGACCTTTTTCCTACTTAGAATAAAATAAAATAAAATTTGAATAAAATTTAAACTTAAGCTACTCAAAAATACTTTTACAAAATTTACGACCTATACAAACAAAATATTTTTGTGAGAAAGTCAAAGAAGGTTCAATCAGATAGCGATGTCAAACGCACTTTCAGTATTTCACTTTCACACTTAGGAATTTTTGATTCCTTTGATTGTTTGTCGTGATATACATTCCAAGTCGATTGTCGGTATGATTTTCCCTTTAAACATTTTACACTTTGGAATATCCCTTGGACTTTTTATTTATCAAGAAACTACCTTACGTGTCCCATACTTAGATATACTTCTATGATCAAGGCAGACACACAATGATTTTAACTTTTCGGTGTTGCAAATTTTCTTTAAAAGGAAAACGTCGGACACAGTTCTGTAATTACATACAACAGAGTGTCTTAGTTTGTCTTAAAGTTAATTTAAAGTTAGCAAGACAGCGATGACAGGTCTGTACTTACGTACAACAAAGCGACTTATTTTGACGCCCTCATCTTTATCAAAAATATTTATTTTCTTTTCTTTTCTTTAAGATGTATTTGATGTTGCTATACATCTCCCAGAAAATTTGCATACCTCATTAACAATCATTGTCTGTATGTCTCTAACATAGAAACTAAGACCATTTGGTCATACATCTAAGTTAGTTACACATAAGACTTTTACTTAATATTTTATTAGCGTTTGAGATTTCCTTTATGTATTATGCCTACCATCACATCAAACAGGAAAGTGTATATCAATTAGAATTTAAGGTGCATTATGTGTGAAAGCTTAACACTTAGAGAGTGTTTCGACTGTGCTAATTTCGTCACTTTGAACCTATGTACTCTAAGACTTAACTCAATTTTCTAATATTCTCTTTTCTTTTTGAACTTTTTATGGTTTTCTCTCTTTTTTTTCTTTTGTTTTTCATTTTTAAGATAAGCTAATAAACTAACTTACTAACTTACTATAAAAGGAAATAAATTATACTTAAACTCTAACTTACTACAAAAAGAAAGAAAAATATACTAAGGTCAAGTTACTCTGGATTACACATAAGATTTAGTTGAACTAACAACTCAAAGCGTGACTTATCAAAAACTTTAGTGAATAAATCTGCATTGTTATCTTCAGTTGCCACTTTTACCAGTTTAATTAAGTTCTTTTCAGCACAATCACGTATGAAATGATGTCTTATGTCCATGTACTTTGTTTTACTGTTTTTAACTGGATTATTAGTTATAGCAATTGTAGATTGATTATCGAGTATGAGTGTAAGTCAAACCGTAATCCCGCAATTGTTGTTGTATCCTCAAAACCTGTGAACAGCAACTACCAGCAGCTACATATTCGGCCTCGCACGTTGACACGGCTACCGAAGTCTGTTTCTTGCATTGCCAAGATACGAGCCTCCCTCCAAGGAACTGACAACCTCTAGTTGTTGACTTCCGGTTCAAGCTGCAACCTCCATAATCTGAATCCGTGTATGCTTCCAATTCCAGATTATCATTAGCATGATACCAAAGTCCCAGCTTCGGTTTCCACTTGAGGTATCTCAGAATCCGCTTCACAGCTTTCATATGCATTTCTTTCGGATTGGCTTGAAACCTAGCACAAATACACACAGCAAACATTATGTCAGGTCTAGAAGCAGTTAAATACATGAGTGATCCAATCATGGCACGATATAGGGTCGGATCCACATCAGTATCACTTTCTGTACCCGGTCCGAGATTGTGATTCAGTTGAATCGGAGTACTGAAGTGAGCGGTCAGCTTTGTTCCTTCCATCCCGAAGCGCTCCAGAATATCATAGACATACTTCTTCTGATGGATAAACATGCCCTCCTTCCTCTGTTCAACTTGCAAACCCAGAGAGAAGTTCAACTCTCTCATAGCACTCATCTCAAACTTTGACTTCATAACCTTCTCAAAATCTTTGTACATCTGTTTGTTTGATGACCCGAAAATGATGTCATCAACGTACACTTGTACCAAGATAAAATCTTCTCCCTTTCTTTTCACGAATAATGTACTATCAATTCTCCCTCTTTCAAACCCGTTGTCTAAAAGATGAGTTCATAGCGTCTCATATCATGCCCTTGGTGCCTGATGCAATCCATACAGAGCCTAATCAATACGATACACTCTATCTGGATATTTTGGATCTGTAAACCCGGGCGGTTGTCCGACGTACACCAGCTCCTTCACCTTCCCGTACAAGAAAGCACTCTTTACATCCAACTGATAGACTTTAAACCCTTTGAAGGATGCAAAGGCCAGAAATAAGCGAATTGCCTCGAGCCTTGCTACTGGTGCAAACACCTCGTTGTAATCAATACCCTCTTCTTGGTTGAATCCCTTTACTACAACCCTTGCCTTGTTGCGAGTAACAATATCCCGATCATCTCTCTTGTACTTAAAACCCATTTGATTCCAATTGCAACTTCTCCTCGAGGTAACGGTACTAACTCCCACACTTCAAACTTTCTGAATTGTGATAGTTCTTCTTGCAACGCTTCAACCCAAGAGTTGTCTTTCAGTGCCATTTGCACATTCTTCGGCTCTACTTGCAAGATGAAACATGAATAAAGACAAGTGTGAAAAGCCTCAGAGTCATTTAATCATCGACAACAGCACTGTGTTGTTATTCAAACTACTCCTAGTTCTCACACCAGAATGTGGATTTCCTATGATGCTCTCAACCGAATGATCCTTGTTTATCCTCGATGTTTCAATCTCATGGACCCTAATATTTTCTCCTAAATTTGATCCTATCTCACCTAACAGGGGAACGACGTCTGACGGTACACTTTCTTCCTCATGATCACTGTTTTCGGAAGTAGAAGTACTAGCCTGATTCTCGTTTGAAGGTATTTCAGAATCATTCTTTGTTGGAGACTCATTTCTATCGTTGTAGGCTCAGAAGTTTATGGAATGCTCGTTTTTGGAAAACTTTAACCGTTGACATTCAGATTTAATGACGATAAGTCATTTTCAATGGTACCTGCATTTCCATCCAAAGGAATGTTAAATGATTCAAACAATGAGTCATAATCAAATAACCATTCCGGACCAGTTTGGGGTTCATGTGAATAACTTGTAACATCAATGTTAAACACAATTTCTACCGTACCGTTTGTTTTGTTAAAAACCCTTTTGTTTGGTGAGTTAGACACATAACCTAGGAAATATCCTTCGTCAGCCTTTTCACCAAACTTAGGTTGATGTTTTGTTTTCAATCAAATACACGGTACCCCAAATGGTTCGAAGCCAGTTAAATTTGGTGGTCTTTTATTCAGAACTTCATAACAGGTTTTGTCAATTGTTTGACAGTAAGGACCCTATTTAAAAACGTGACATGCGGTATTCACTGCCTCCCCCCAAAACATGGTAGGAAGCTTTGAATCCGAGAGCATGGTCCTTGCTGCCTCAATCAAAGTCCTATTTTTCCGTTCTGCCACCCCATTTTGTTGTGGCTCATATGGTGCACTAAATTGATGCACTATGCCTTTAGATAGGCAATATACACCAATTATTGTGTTTTTAAATTCCTTTCCATTATCACTCCTGATACGTTTTACCCTCGTCCCGTATGAGTTTTCGACTTGGTCTAAGAACCCAATCAACTTTCCAGCTGTTTCGTCATTGGTACCTAAAAAGAAAACCCATGAAAAACGTGAGTAATCATCAGTGATAACTAAACAGTACCAACTACCACCTATACTCCTTTTGTTGATAGGTCCGAATAGGTCCATATGCAACAAATCGAAACTGGAAGCTATAGAGTTCTGAGTCTTAGACTTGTGTGACTTCTTGTGTTGTTTGCCTTTCTTGCATGGTACACACTTGTCGTCGAACTAAAAACTCTTCATCGGGACACCTTGCACAAGTCCATGTTTAGTGATATAATTCATTTTCCTCAGGTGCAAGTGTGTCATGCGTCTGTGCCATAGAATGGATTCCGTCTCTGAAGCTTTGGATAGAAGACATATTGGTCCCATCGATGAATCCGATTTATTCATGTCTAGCATGTACAAATCATTCTTCCTTGAGGCTCTAATCAGTATCCACTCTTCAGGTACTTTAAATCCCGGTTTCAGCACTAACGCCTCAGTATCAGTGAAAATCACTGAGTTCTTCTTATCACAGATTTGAGATACACTAATGAGATTGTGATCAAGTTTATCAACATGGTTAACTTGATCAAGTTTGATAGTCCCATTAGTGACCACTCCAGTACCAGTGATATGTCCTCCTTTGTTTCTAGCGAATGATACGAATCCCCTGTTCCCTCCCTTGAAGTTGTGAGCAGACTTCTTTCCCCAGTCATGTGCCTAGAGCAACCACTGTCGACGAACCACTTGTTGTTTAGACCTGTAGTTATCTCCTACACATGAAAGAAAAGAAGTTAGTTATCACGGGAAACCAAGCCATGACTGACTTGGTAATACCATTCTCATCCACATACGTGAACTCCTTCAAATACCCATCTCTCCTTTCAGGTGACTTGGGTGTTTGATTGAGAACCTGTTGTGGTGCAGAGTGATTTAAATTCACTCTTGACCTTTGTGTAGGCATTTGCTGTTGAGCCCTCGAATAATTTTTATTTTAAGGCATTTCAGATTGATATCCCTGGGCTCTACCTGGTGTCTGATTTCTTTGAGGAGTGTGAGACCTAGCTGGAGTGTAAGCTCTTCTAGGTGTTGTACTACTATAAACTTGTTGAGGTCCTGACCTAGACCGATTAGGGACTCTATTCGGTGAATTAGTTCTAACCACTTCATTTGGTCTAACCGACACAGGTACTTGTCTAACAGCAGTCTTTGTTCTGACATTCACAATTTTCTCAGTGTTTTGAGAACCACTTGTGCTTGCTACACTCGGTGAGGGTTTATGTTGTTCAGGCATTCCAACAATTGGTATAGACTCTACCTTCTTATATGGACAGCTAGACGCAACATGTCCCCTTTCATGACATCTAAAACAAGACATCTTATTAATCGACTTCCTATGAGTGCCCTTTGACTTTGGTGTCTCTCTAGTGTCGGTTTCTTTCTTCTCAACTACCGTGACTACTTCCTATTTCTGATTATTAACTTCAGGTTTAGCTTCTCCTAGAATTTTGTCACTAGAAGACTGCACAAACTTGACTTTCTTAATCGTAGCGTTATTATTGGTCACTTTAGTTGATTTATCCTTACCAGATTCAGGTACAGTTTCAGCTGCTATCTCTGACTCGACTGATTTATCAGTTTTATCCTGATGCTGAGGCACATAATTATCGTTGAAAGGTGGAGGACTCTCTTTAATTATCATTGTCGTATGTGACTTCCTCTGCTCCGTCATCCCCAGTCTCTGTCACTTCAGCCATGAAGGCTCTAGCGTTCGACTCATGATGTGAACTCCAGTCATACATTCCATCAAGCTGTCTGTCCGATGATACGTTTGGTAACAGACCAGTGATGTTCGCTTGATTACCCGAACTACCAGATTGATATCTTCCCTGAGATTGATTCTGATAGTTTTCAACTTTGGGTCTTTGAAATTCTCGTGCAAAATGACCTAATCCTTGGCAGTTATAACATTTGACCTTGGATTTGTCGAACCTAATCTTACTATTTCCCACATATCATATTTCTGCCTGTTTTCTTCATGAACCTTTTAACTCGCTGAGTCACCATGGCCAGTTGCCATTGAAGGTCCAGTTCCTCCAAATCATCAGGATCCACCAGATCATAGTCCTCTCCCCATAATGCAGGATCGTTGATTCTTCCTTGTACACAATTTCCATATGCTGCGAGAAACGAAGCCAAAAGATTCAGATGAGTTTCGGCTGATTGTGCACTCATAGGCATCTTTGTGTACTGTTGAGAAGTAGATGCTGAGTGAGTCGGTTTATCTTCCAGTTTAGAATACCCTAAGGAAGCCGACTTCTTGTTTCTTCTACGTCCAGTAGAAAAGACGCTTCACCCGTGAAGAAAGCTGTAGCTGTTTTCAGTTCACTCGCGATAGAAGGTTTTGACTTTCCAAAATACATCTCTGGATCTTGGACTTGATCATATTCCCTGTCTTTCTTAAGTAACTGAAAGTTGTAAGCCCTCGGCGTACCAATAACTCCTTTAAGTGTAAGAGTTTTGAATTTTTCTTCATCATGCTTGATAAGCGCTGTGTACATTTCCCACTTTGCCGGTAAAGCATCAAGAAGTTTCTCTATCTTCTCAATTTCACGATACTCGACATCGTGATTATCCAACTCCGTCACTAAATGGTAGAACCTTGTAATCGTCTCATCCAGCTTTTCAGTTTTCAATGCTTTGAAAATTGCGAACTGCTGTTTTAGCACCTCTGTCCTACCTTTACGAACCCTCGGGTTACCCTCACACCTCTTCTGGAAAGCATCCCATAGCTCTTTAAAAGTACAATGATTCCGTAAAGTGTGCAGAATCTCCTGAGGTAGTGCCATGCGAATAATTGAAAATGCTCTGCTCTCGGCCTCATACAGTTTCCTGTCATCATCCTTCATCTTCTGATATGTCAAGACTCTCTGACGGCCCTCAAACTCCTGAGTAGGTGGAATGTATCCCACATCAATACAGATCCACATTCGCATGTCGTTGAAACGCGCGAAATCGGCAAACCTATCCTTCCACCAATAGTAGTCTTCCAGCCTTATCAGTTTAGGCGGAGAATTTGCCTTGCCAACCTCGTGGTCCATTTCAATAAATTTTTGCAAACTAGTCATCCTTACTAAACTTTTTGTATTCGAACTTAGGTCACTTAATTTAAAATTAATCTAAAATTAACCTTTTTTAACTTAGGGAAGTTCGAACTAGTTTAAGATTAAATTTGTTTGAAATTAAATTCGAAATTGATTAAGTTCGAAATCAACAAATTCGAAGGTCTGACAAGTTCGAACTCTGACAAATTCGAATGCTAGCAAGTTCGAATCTCAGCGAAATTCGAATGAAACCCTAAAACAACTTCGTGAGGAGCGTATTTTCTGACAAGTTTTAATTTTTAGACAAATTCGAACAAACCCTAATACCCCCTATGTTCGAGCACCGCAAGTTCGAAAAACGGCCAAAATTTCGATTGTTTCAAAGTTTCAATTTAAACCAAAGTTTTTAGGATTAAAAACTATGATTTTCAACAAAAATGATGAACTAATGTGAACGTTTCTCCGTTATCTTTCTTGAATAACTCGAAAAACTAACAAAATATGTGATTTTTCCATCCAAAAACGTCAAGAAACCAAGAATGTTGATTATGAACACGAAGAACACGATGAACACCCTTATGGCTTTGATACCACTTGTAAGGTCACCTAACTACAGATCCTATCTTGACGCGACGCCGTCCAACGAATGCGGAATCCTCGTTAGCGGTTTGACGGATAGATCACACACACGAAACACGGAGAAACACACGATGATAGACGCAAACTAGAACGCCCCGACACGTGATTCTCTCCAAGAACACACCTAAACCTCTGCAAGTTCGTAATCGCCTCTTGAGCCTTAATTCTGCAAAAAAAATTTAATCAAAACTGATTAACCCTTAATTATAACCATTAACTTCGAACTTGGCCTGGACAAGTTCGAGAAGGGCCAAGCCCACCAACTTGTCCACCATTAAGTTCGAATCTTGGCTTTAAACTTATTCTAGAACTTGTCTTTGAACTTGTTTTAGAACTTATGTTTGAACTTATGTTTGAACTTATGTTTGAACTTATTGTAAACCATCAATTACAAACAAGTTCAAACATATATACAATCAATATCAAACATATATCAAACACATAACAAACATATAACAAACGTATTAATATGCAATTAGGAACAAATTGACTATTACAAAATATCGTCTATACTAAGACCGCTATCGTCACAAAGGATGCACTAACACATCATCATTACTTGCATGTGATTTTATGTAGGGGTATTCATTAGAGTGATCTTTGTTTACTTAACGTAAAATAGTGGACTTAAGATTTTAAATCATTGTTGAGTGATCTTAGTGATTTATTTTTTCAAATTGAAACGTTATTCATTCCAAGCGTGTTCATTGTTATTCATCCAATGTTTAGGGGGAAGCATTCCCATTTAATTACCCTTATCAAATTGCAATCTTCAAACCTTTATTTCTAAGTGTTTAAAATTCTTACTTGTGTGGAATTGCGCTCCTGATTTTATACTTTTTACATGTTCGATATTTTAAATGCAATCACATTATGATCCTAACTAATTATTAACCGACAACTTATTATCATCATTCCACCAATTGTCCCTAAGTTCGATACCCGGACTTACGTAAGCTATACTAGTAAGCGATAGGTAATACTTGTCTATTTGTCCGCAAGTTTAGTTTATTTAATTCCATTTCATATTTAAAATTAAGGTGTGATAGTGGCATATCAACATGAGATTTATTATAGACAGAATTATCTACTGGACTAATCATATTAGTAACACATAAATCTTTCACTCTCCATTTTTGTCTAATACTCTTGTTTTTCTTTGCTTGTTGCTTCTTTATCCAAACTTTCTTTGGTGAACATTTTACAATATTATCTGACATAACAGAAAAATGATAATTAGTCACTTTAGAATGCCCTTATTCTGCAAAATCTTCTTACCTTCATAAGCATGTTCATTTTTTTGCAGTTGAAACCTTTGATGAGGAGGATTCACCTTTTTCAACTTTCGGAGTCACAAAAGTAACTTTTGTTCCTCTTCTTTATGCAAAACAGGTGAAGGTACTGATTTAACCTTAGAAATTGTAGGTATTATTTCCAAAATACTTACAGGTTCTTTGGGTTTATCAGATTGTTTGTCATGAAGTGGTTTAATAAAAATCATCAATTTTGACAAACATTTCCTCCAATGAATTAAACTCAGAGTTCATGTACAGATAAAATTCCTTTTCAGAATTTATAGAATCAGGTTGAATTTAAGGTTGTTGATCTGGTTGAGGTTTGCTTTAACGATGGTTTTGCATTTTTACTTCCAATTCTTTAATTTCAGCATGAAGCTTTTTATTCTCAGACTCAAAAGTTTTAATTTTCAATTCAAAATCAAAATTGATCTTTTCAATAACTGAATTTCGAATATACAGCTTTTGAGTGAAAGTAGTATTTTCAGACAAATCTTTTTCAGAATAAGCCTGAATATACTCTTCAGAAATGCAAGAATTTTGATAACTATTTTTTAATTTCTTATAATCCAAATTATTTTGCATTTTATCATTCCTCAACCTTTTCAGATCTTCACCAGATTCTATCTCATCTGATGCTTTCATAAACTCCATTTTCAGTCCCAAATTCATTTATCTAACATCATAAAGAGTTGGTGAATTTGATATAGCTATTGTTAGATATTTTGGATTTGTCCAACCAATACCTGATTTTGAATTATAAAATTCGGTATTTTTTGGTTGACTCAAATATATTGTTTGATCTGTTTGACCTCTTTTAATGAACTCGTCTTCCAAAGATTTGATTTTCTCATATAACTTTGTTCTTTCATCAAATATGGAATGGTATTTTACTGAATAACTTGATGATTCTAACTCGGCTAATTTCAGTTTTTCTTTTAAGTCAGATATATTGTTATTCAGTTTTTAATTTCACTTTGAAGTTCATTGGATTTATCTTGCAAATATGTAACAGATCTTAATGCTAATGTCCTTTCCTTGGAAAATTCTAAAACTAAAGCATGTTCAATTCTTAATTTATTTTCCAAGGACTGGACATTTTTCTTTTCAGCTTTTAATGATTTTTCAAACTTTTTGAGCATGTAAGCCATTTGAGTAAGTTTTCGTTCTAGCACACATGAGTTATCATCATCTGAATCGGAATTAGATTGTACCTCTGGTGTCTCTGAATTTTCTAAAGCATCTTTATCTGATTCGTCATCTTTATGATCTTTACTGCAGCCCGCTTCTCCTGTGGCCATCAGTGCCATGTCGTCTCTCAATTCGTTGTCAGAGTCAGAATCATTTGGCTGTTTAGCTTCATCATCTGTCAGACCTACCCAAACCTCATCCTCAGCTAACATAGCAGACTCACTCAGTTCAGACTCATTGAACACTTCTGAATTCAGGCAGATATGAGCATCTTCGTCCAGAATGTCTTTATCTTTGGATAGTTGCAGCCAGTGGTCATCTTCAGCCATCAATGCCTTACTAGCCTCTTTTTCCTTTGCCAGAAGTGCCTTTCGAGTGTAATAATCAGAATTCTTTTGTCAAGATCAAAAACACTACCTAAGATTAACTGGTTTGAATTAATCAGAGTATAAAACCAATAATCTTGTATTGAATCAAAGTCCAATTAAGAAGTTTTCGGAATAACACTTAATTGTTTTAAGAAAAGCTTTCAAAACAAATAACACATAAGTATAATCAATAATCAAAGATCACTTGTACTACCAAGCTCAATGATTACAATCACCTCTAATCTGTTTGATTAGACGAAGAACACAGATTGTTCTTAGGGTTTTACAACCTTAGAAGCTTGTGAAAACTTAATCAGAAAAGCAACTACAACTGAAATAAACCTTTACGTGCAAAAAACTTACAATGGAAAAACCTATTCTATGTATATTAATGCTTTCTGATTTGTTTCCTTGAGAAACTCTTATTTCTCTGGTAGTAGATATGCTTGAATCTTCGAATATATCTTTTCCTGAATTTTAGCACTTTCTGTTTATTGAGCTGTTGAGCAGCTTGAAGACTATCTGTTGAGCAGCTTGAACTTGAACACTGGCAGCTTGAACTTTTGTACTAGCAGTTCGAACTTTCTCAACTAACAGCTTGAATTACACAGAAAATCTACTAACAGTTTGAGAAATCTATCTAACAGCTTTACACAAGACTTTAAGTTTCTATACAAATAAGGAAATAAAACAAAGTAAAACTCTTATCTACAAACTAAGGCATCCAAAAACTTACAGTTGTGAAAGTTTCTGCTTAATTGCCTTCAAAAATTCTCTTTTCATTTCTTCTCTATCACAGTATATCTTTACTGAGCTCAGTTGCACTAACCATGCCCTTGGAAGATCAAAGAATTCAAAATTGAAGAACATGCTGGATCCATTTGCAAATCTGAGTCTGTATGTCTTTGATTTCACATACAGATCAACATTTGCAATCTTCATATCCTTGGCATCTTCTATATCTTTTCTGATAGACTCTGGATCAAAAATGCTTTTCAAATCCTTTATAGCCTGCTTTACCTGGAGTAGTGATGATCTAGACTGACTCACTGTTCCAATATGGTGCATTCGAGTCAGTTCATCTCTGGTCATCCCTTGAACTAGGTGCACTATACTTTTGTATTCTTCCTCAGGACCATCTTCTCTTCTGACTACAAAATGATATTTTAAATCAATGTCATCCATTGACTTAGCATACCAGTATGTAATAGGGGGCTTGGAGAATTCATGATGATCGAGAGACTTTTCAATTCCCATTGCCTTTTGAAGCTGATGCTCAAAGAGCACCCTTTTTACCTGATCAAGCTTTGCTTGTTGAATGGCTTCTGATTGAGGATTAGTAGCAGTAGCTTGAACAGGAGGAGAAGGATCACTGACACCAGCTTGATTATCACTTATACCAGCTTGAAGACCACTTACACCAGCTTGAACTGGTTCTTGTTGGCTTTGGACTTGATGGGAGACTTTGACTGCTATTCGTTTTTCCATCTCTTTGTCATGTATTTCTTGTAGCTTTTTAGTTTCCCATGACTGAGCCATTTTCTTTGGAATTCCAACTGATGAAGAGAAATTGATCAAAAATCTTCTGTGCTCCGCCTTTGAATGCCCTGTTGGCATTTTCCTTTTCTTCTGAATCTGCTTGACCACAAACCCTCTTAGGTAATCACCTAAGGTTTCATCATCTTTCATTTGAGCATGGGTTTTCTTGTCCAAGAGATCATCCTGTTCCTCTGCTAATTTTCTGGCAAATTCAGCATCATGAGAAACCTGGCCTTCTTTAGATGAAAATTTAAGCTTTGGAGATTCTATGAGTATGCCCTTGCCCTTATCTTTGGTTGCAGTTGTTGTAGGTTGGACTGTACTAACAGGAGCCTGATTCCCTTCTCTGATAGCAACCCCAGTTGTTCGAATTGGAGCAGCTTGAGTTTCTAGGCTAACAGCTTGAGTAGCTGTTGGGACTGTTAGCCTAGAATCTGGGACTGTTGGAGCAGAACCTGAAGCTGTTTGGACTGAACTAGGGATCTCCTGATTCTCCCCCTTTTTGGATGCATTGGTATGGTCAGGAGGACATACAACCTTTTCCATTAGGGTTCGAATCATCTTCTCAAGTTGAATGATCTTATGACCACAGAGGGTGAACCCTTTATGAAAATAATCCATTCTCTGGTGTTGAGCTGCAACTGTTTGTTGAAGTGCTAGAATTTGTTCCCCCTGTGTAGCAATAAGGGACTGGTAATGTTCCAATACTACTACAACAGGTTTCAGCTGAGGATCCGTCAATATCATGAGTTACAGACTAGCCTCAAGATCAGCAAATGAAAATGGTACTTGAGATCTATCACTGGCAGGATTTCATGAAGTAGAAACATCTGGGCCCCTCTGTTCTTGGTACTGGGGACTTCCAGAAGGTGCTTGCACACCCTCTGTTGCTATGGGTGTGGTCTTATTGATGTTGACACTGTCATGTGCCTCTTGTGCAGAAACAACAGTAGTGTCAGCCACAGAACCCATATGGACATCCTCTGTTGGGATGACCACCTCCAAATTAAGGATGAGAGTGTCCTCAGTGGATGCCCTTTGCATATTCTGTACAGAAGTGTCCTCCTGCACAGGGATATTTGGCTCTGGTATTTGGGCTGAGGAGGAAGGAGCTCCTGAAACCCTTTTTCTTTTATATAGTATGAGTGGGGATGTGGGTTTTACAGAAGGAGCAGATGGAGTAGTTGTGTAACATCCGACACTAAACCAGGTTAGCAATGATGCCCTAATCTGTATTTAATAGCCAATTATAGTCTAATCAGTGGTCATTAGAAATTAATCAAGTGATTAACAAGGTTTATTAGAAAATTCAACTCAATTTGAATCAAATTCATCGGTGCGATGAATCGGGAAATCAATTAATCCGATCGATTTACGATATGAGGGATTAATTCAACTAAGTATATAATTAAATTATGACTAGTGACACTAATCATACACTATACAATTACTTAACATTAATTATGCAAGACTAAAACAATTCATTAAAACAATGCATCCATAAGTATTTACAAAATTTCAAGAAAAGGAAAAATACAAGAATACATTTCTAAATACATTTATACAACAAAAAAATGGAAATACATGTATATATATACTAAGGGCCGGCCTTAAGGCCAATATGCCATATGTTGAATTAGTAGTTGACTTTTAATTAAATAATATTACTTTAAACACCATCATTTTGTTAAAAAGTGCACTCAACTTTTGTCTCCCATGCCTTTCATCATTTGAAAGACCAAACATTTCTCTATAAATAGGAAGGTAATTCATTCATTTTATTCACACCAAAAACCTCTTTTTCTCTCCTAAAAGATCCGGCCAAGGCACCCTCACATCACAAAAATTGTTCATTCAAGTGTTCTTCAAGTGTTCTTGGTGTTCTTCAAGTGTTTTTAGTGCAAACTTTGCAAAGACTTCAACTACTACTCAAAATCATCTTCCAAATTCATCAAAGTAAGTAAATACTAACTTATTTCATCATACATGTATGTTTATATAAGTCTTGCATAATATATATAATCACCAACAACAACAAGTTACATAAAAACTCAAGTTTATATGTTTCTAGTTTTTATTTTAAGTTGTTTCTATACATGTGTTTTTGAATATGTAAACACATTATAAAAGTGTTAATATTATGAAAACATGTGATATATATGTGTTTTTATAACTATTATGGCTTTTATACAAGTAGTCTTTGAATAAACAACAAGAATCATAAGCTGTTGTAAGTTTATAAACTACGGATTTTCGGCAGAAAATTTATATCGACTTTGAAAAATCATAACTAATTCATAACTCAACGAAATGAGTTGATTCTTATCTCAAAAGTTAGATCTATGTCTTAACTATAGATCTGTAATTGTTCATAATTTATTTTGAAGTTTAAGACCTCCAGAAATTATTTGGGAAACCGAAAGTTTGACAGCTCAAAAATGGCCAAATAGCGTTTTTAACGAGCTTTTTCACCAACCTAAACAACTCGAAAAATGGCCGTTCTTGATTCTAAAAATCCTTTGTATATAGTAGTTTAATGTCCTAGAAAACCAAAGTCTAAAACATTTTGGAGCTTGGTCAAAAACAGCCTCAAAGTAGGCCGAAAAACCTCCAAAAAAGCTGGAAAATTATATATATATAAACTTGACGTTTTAAGCAAATCTTATTTATAAACTTGTAATGTTGGGTGATTTAAGACATAAAAATCTATAAATATACCTATTATCATATATTAGTGATATTAAGTCCTTATTATCATTTAGGACTCGGTTAAACACCTCCGGTTTCATCACCCATCAAACAACGCACATTTGCATTTTTGCGCATATTTTGCCATCGCAAGTTCGGTGAGTCTTCATAGCCCCTATTTTCACTATCTATTGGGGTGGAAATACATGCACTGTTTTCATATGGACATCAAAACTATTTATTTCTTATATGTATTACATATGGTTCCATTAGCCCTTATATCATGAACCGTTAATTGCATTTATTTGTAAGTGCGAATATATTGTGGATAGATCTATTGGGACTCATGTCCCCCACTCGGGTTAGCTCGGGTCGGCTAACAGCGGGTGCATATATATTCAACACACGGTATTACGTATGGGAATACTGCACAGGGCAAACACATTTTAATTAAGCTTCGGTTGCATGATGGTTTATGTAATACATACACGGAATTTATGCTTTATAAATTCAACTCATCTGATAATGTCCATACAACTGGTCTTTTCGCGTAAACCTATGAGCTCACCAACAATTTTTTTTGACGTATTTTAGCATGTATTTTCAGGTAATTAAGGCAAGTATGCCTCGGGCGTATTTTACTTTCAAGCTTCCGCATCCATGGAGTCGCATGCATATTCAAATTAACGGAGATTTAGCTGCATTATTTTGGATATTTTAATTATGTAATTAAATCTCTGTATTTTGCGAACTCCTTTACTCATATCAGTCTATGTAAAACATTGCTATATTTTAAAGTTTCAATGATGTATTTTAAAAACGTCCATATAGTGGTCGTTTATTATGATTATGGCTACGCTTCCGCACTCGTCACGTCTCGCTGCCAACCGAGGTAGCAGGGTGTGACCAGTTGTATCATGAGGAGTGGGTTGGGGTCCTGGGGGTGAAGCAGTGATGGAAGGCTGAGCCTGCTCAGGACCCTCTTCTCTGTTTATTGGATTGATGCCCAACATTGCAGAGGGCAATGGGACATATATACTCAAAAAGTTGGTACTAGATTTTAAAAGACGTTTTATTGATGGTAAAGAGTGCCTATGGGAAACATGAATCCTTTTATGTACATTGAAATTATTGCAAGTTCTTGCAATTATTTCAGCCAAAAATCGAGGATACATCAAAAATTTCTCATTCTTTAGGGCATGATGCCTTAACATACCCTGAAAAATCATATTTGAAAAATTGAACTGTTGGCCCGTATATAATAACACTAAGGCAGTGGCTATATTAGATGAAAATTCTGACCAACCAGTTCTTTTAGGGCTTTTGCACTGTTGTTTAATATGTACAAGGTATTTCCACTTAGGGGCAAAATGAGTTTTAAAGAATGTGAAAGAATCAGTAAGGCCCCTATACCCTATTGCAAAAAGGCCTTCATGTAAAGCAGTAAGAGATAAATAAGAAATACATGTGGCATCTTGAAGATGCAAGTGTTGGCGGATGATGTCATCAGTGATGGTGACTGTGTTGCCATCGATTTTGGAAGTCAAATAAGTGACTCCATTGATGGTTTGGACAGAGGCATATTTCCAAAACTGTTCTATATGAGATATGTAGATTGTGGGATTGATAGTGAGGGCATGATGGATATGGGAACTTCGAAGGAAGTCCATCATGTCGTGCAATGGTTGAAGGTCAGTGTGTTTGAGAGAATATGGGAGACAGTTGTGTTCTTTGACAAACTCCATTGACGATCAAACGGTGATTTAGGGTTTCTGAGAAGTGTGTGTGAATCGCTCAGAGAGAAAAGGAAGGTCGTGGAAGATATTTTTGCAACTGGTAGTTGCATTTGAAAGAAACTGGGACCTTTAAAAGTTTGGGGGTTTCGAAAATATCTAATCCCATGCACACACTTATAAGAATTTACCAAATTACCCTGCACACTTTGACAGATCAAGTGAAATAACTAACAGTCCGAGTGAAATGAACTAGCAGCTTGAGAAAAGACTCATGCTGTTAGTTGAAAAGTAAGCATATTCTAATGAAACAGTGTCTCCCCCTTAATCAAGCATATGAAATAGATATATTCTTCATAAAAGAAGAGAGAATGATGAAAAGCAAATTAATCCATATTAACCATGCCAATATTTGATACTTGGAAGGTGAATCTTCCTACATCAAATGGTTTTGTAAAATAGATCAGCTAACTGATCATCAGTATGAATTTTGGTAACTTGGATTAATTTCTTCTCATTACAATCTCGTGTAAAATGAAATCCGATGTCTATATGCTTGGTTTTGGGAAATTTCACTGGATTTTGTACAATGCTTATTTCACTTGAGTTGTCAATGTAGATAGGAGTGGATAAGAAGTTCATACCATAGTCTCTCGGTTGATTTTGAATCCACATCACTTGGGAACAGCAGCTGGCAGCTGCTACATACTCTGCTTCAGTAGATGAGGGAGGTGGAGACAGTTGGTTGCTTTTTGCACTGCCAAGAGACCAGTCTTGCTCCTAGATATTAACATCCACCAGTTGTGGACTTTCTGTCAATGTTGCATCCTCCATAATCACTGTCAGAATAGGCTGTTAGTTCCAGAGGAGAGTCTTTAGGATACCATAGGCCCAAATGGGGTTGGCCTTTGGGATATCTAAAGATTCTCTTAACAACAAATAAGTGTGAGTCCTTTGGAGCACATTGAAACCTGGCACAAACACAAACAGCAAACATTATATCAGGTCTAGAAGATGTGAGGTACATAAGTGAACCTATCAAAGATCTGTATAAGTGAATGTCCACATCTATTCCATCTTTGTCTGCATCAAGCTGCTTGTGAGTGTCCACTGGAGTACTAGCAACTTTGGTATCTTTGTAACCAAACTTTTCCAGTACGCCTTTAACATATTTTGATTGACTTATAAAAAGTCCTGTGGGCTTCTGCTTGACCTGAAATCCTAGAAAGAAGCTAAGTTCTCCCATTGAACTCATTTGAAACTTTTTATGCATCAATGCCTCAAACTCTTTGCACAGACTGTCAATAGTAGACCCAAAGATGATATCATCAACAAAGATTTGAACAACTAGAATCCCAGATTTGATGGACTTTGTGAACAATGTTTTGTCCAGAGTACCTCTCTTGAATCCATTCTGTAGAAGGTATGATGACAGAGTGTCATACCATGCTCTGGGGGCTTAGTGGAGTCCATAGAGGGCTTTGTCTTATTTGTAGAATCTGTCTGGATACTTGAGTCCTCAAATCCAGGGGGTTGACACACATAGACCTCTTCTTCAATTGTTCCATACAGGAAGGCAGACTTCACATCCATTTGATACACTTTAAACCCTTTGAAGCTTGCATAAGCTAGGAACAGTCTGATGGCTTCTATTCTTGCCACTGGAGCAAAGACATCATCATAATCTATTCCTTCTTCTTGAGTGTATCCCTGTGCTACCAGTCTTGCTTTGTTCTTGATTACTATCCCTCTCTCATCCTTCTTGTTTCTGAACACCCATCTTGTACCAATTGCTCTTTTGCCTTTAGGAAGATCAACTAGAGTCCAGACATTTTGAATCTTGAATTGCAGGAGTTCTTCCTGCATTGCCTCAATCCAAGATGGATCTTTCAAAGCCTCAGATGCCTTCTTAGGTTCTAATTGTGACATGAAACATGCATGTTCAAAGGCAGCTAGACTGAATTCAGGAACTGCTGATTCAGCATCAGTAGACTCCTTATGAACCATTGTCCTTGTCTGCACAGGAGTGTGTGGATCACCCATTATCTGATTGAGAGGGTGATACTTGTGAACTCTGAGTGTTGGCTCTCTGGCTGTCTGAAAAAAAGTTCCTAGATTTGTATCATCTCCTTCAGGACCACTTGATGGTTCAGCTTCAGGAACAGCTTGACTAGAAGATGAGACTGTTTCCCTTTGGGATGGAGCTGTTCCCTCAGGATTTGGGATTGGCACTTCATAATTTGTATTTGAATCATGTTGGGCATCCAGTACCCCTGGTGGGTCACAAGATAGAAGTGGTAGAACAGTATACTCATCCCATTGATCAGAATCTTCAACAGTCTGAAACTTTGTGCCAACAGCTTGAACATTTGTGCTACCAGCATGAGAATTTGTGTTGGCAGCTTCAACCCTGTTTTCATCAATTTCTGCAGTATACTCAACAAAGGTCAGAGAAGTAGTTAGTGAATCTAAATCAAACAACCAATCAGGACGAGTGCCTTTGACATTTGCAGTGTCTTCATTAAATTCAACATTGGCACTTTCTTCAATGGTTTTAGACACACTGTTATATACCCTATAGGCTTTGCTTTGAGTAGAGTATCCTACAAAGAAACCTTCTTCAGCCTTACTTTCAAACTTTCCTAAGTGAGTCTTAGTGTGAAGAATGGTGCATGAACAGCCAAAAGACGTTAGAAAGGCTATTAAGGGGACTCTATGATGGAATAACTCATATGGAGTTTTCCTTTGTGATTGAACAACCTGAACCCTATTTAGAACATAACAAGCTGTATTGACAGCCTCTGCCCAAAAGGTCAATGGCAGTTTGGAATCAGCTTGCATGGTTCTAGCAACCTCAATTAAAGTTCTGTTCTTTCTTTCAGCTACACCATTTTGTTGTGGTGTTCTTGGTGCACTATATTGCCTTGCAATACCTTTAGACTCACAGAAACTATTTAGGATATGATTTTTGAACTCAGTTCCATTGTCTGACCTCATCACCTTAACCTTTAAGTTGGATTGGTTTTATATCTTAAGGATAAATGATTTAACTAGCTCAGCAGTTTCATCTTTAGTCCTAAGAAAGTATACCCATGTAAATCTGGTGAAATCATCAACAATGACTAAAGAGTAAGCTCTCTTATTCAAACTCAAAACAGATGTTGGACCAAAGAGATCCATATGAATAAGATGAAGAGCAGATGAGATTGAATTTACTTCTTTGGCCTTATGAGAAGTTTTGTGTTGCTTGCCTTTAAGACATGCTACACAATGATCATCACAGATGAACTCCTTTTGTGGTAAACCTTTTACCAAATTCTTTTTGAGTAAAACATTCATAGACTTGAAGTTCGTGTGACACATCCTTCTGTGCCAAAGAGCAGACTCATTAGATGATGCTTTGGATATCAAACAGCTTAGAGTACTTGACTTGGATAAAAGATCTGTGTCCAAACAGTAGACATTGTCCTTTCTTGGTGTTCTAAGTAAAACAAGATTTACAGGTATTTTAAAATCTTTTGAAAGAACAATGCACTCAGAATCTGTGAAGACAACAATGTTTTGTTTATCACAGATTTCATACACACTTAATAAATTGTACTTCAGCTGTTCAACATACAAAACATCATTGAAAAGCATATTGCCTGCTTTGACAGTACCTTTACCTGTGACCTTACCTCCCTTAGAATTTCCTCCAAATGCAACAAACCCTCCTTCAAATCCTTTGAAATTTGACAAGCATTCAGAATTACCTGTCATTTTCCTAGAGCATCCACTGTCCAAATGCCATCTTGTTTTATGCTGTGACCTGTGGGTGCCCTGCACAAATAAAAGCTTAGTTAGTAGTGGAGTAAACCCAAACCAAGTTGGTTTTGGGTTGTCCTTGTGCATTGACATAACTAAACACTGTCTGTGACTTCTTATACTTAGTGAGATCCACTGGTGGATTCTGTGAAGAATATTTAGTTATGACATGAGGTATCCAGGTGTTCTTTCCAACCTTTGCATTAACAGTCTCAGATGATCCATTACCAGTTCCAGTTTTACGCTTAGCAGTTTGAACTGGGTTTTTAATGCTAACAGCTTCAGAGTTTGCACTACCAGTTTCAACTTTTGTATCAACAGTTTGATTTGAGATTTTGCCTTTAACACACCATATATGTTTAAAATTTGATTTGGGTTTTGCCAAAACTTGTTTCTAGTGTGTGGACTGTTTTTTATTTACCTTTAAGAACATGTGATCAACTGTCTTCTTTGGAACTGGTGCAACAGGTGATTTGACTTTTGAAGTTTTTGTATTTTGAACAAATGCCTGTTTCTGAACCACAGTCTGTTTTGCAACAGAAGGTTTGTACAAGCAATGTCTGGCCAAATGATTTTTCCTGCCACAATGGAAACATCTTTTGACTGTTTATATTGGAGAACCAGTTTTATTGGACCATAACTGGTTCTTGTTCCTTTGATTTCCCCTTACCTACTGTTGTGTGGGAAACTTTTGGACACCATGCTTTTAGCATGTGCAGATTGGAATAGTCTTACCCCTTTTATTACCTTTCGAGGAGGGTGCATTGTTACAGTTAGAAGGTACAGAATCATGTGGAGCAGCATGGCATACACTCATCTTCTCTTTTTCTTTCTTACTGGGGGTAGAGGTTTTTATAGGAGCACTCATTGTTTTGTGTTCTCTCTCAACTTTTTTGCACTCACAGTCTTCATTTAGAATCAGTTCCCCTTTTATTCAGGACTGTTTTCAAGGATAGGATCTACAGTTGTCATGGACTCATCTAATGGTTCATTAACAAGCCTATCAGCAACTTCACTCATTGGATGAATGTATTTGTTGTTGTATGGGGTGGAGTGGCTATGTATCCTATACCTTCTTTGGGATTGAGTTTAGATTTTACCTTGTCTTTAAATTGAACTTGCATTAGGTGTTCCAGCTTTTGATTAGCCAATTTGAAATTTCCTAAATCTATATTGACAGATTCTATTTTCTTGTTAGCTTCTAACACCTTCTGTTCAGCCTCATCTAATTTCTTATTTAAAGACTCTATTTTCTTATTCAGCTCCTTTTTCTCCCACTCATGATATGTTCTATCATGTCCCTTTTGAATCTCATTCTCTTTATAGTCATTGATCTGTTTTTCAAGATCTTCTATAGCCTGCATGTATTGATATCTCCTTTCTTCCATCTTAGCTAGAGTTTTGCACATGCTCTCATTATGATCTCTGTACTTTTTAACCATATTTTTGCATGTTTGAGAGCAGAGTTTTACATTTACCTCAGATGGTAGTTCAGTGGAAGTGACATTAGATGTTTCTGCCATGAGAGCTTGATTGTGAAATTCTTCCTCTGTCTGATCACTCCAGTCAAACACATTGTCTTCTTGAGAAACAAGTGATTATGATGATGAAGCTTGATTAGTTTGTTGTGGTCTTGGTGGCTGTTGACCTTTGGATCTGCATTCTCTGGAAAAGTGGCCAAGCTTGTGGCATTTAAAGCATTCAACTTTTGATTTATCAAATGCTGGTTTGCCTTCTGGTCTGGCTTGGAAGTTGGATCTGCCAGTTCTTTTCAGAAATCTTTTAGCCCTCATAGTCAATATTGCATGCTGCCATTTCAAGTCCATCTCTTCTAGATCATCTGGATGGATTTGTTCTAAATCATTAGCATTTAGAGCAAACGGTCCATCATTGGCAACAAAAGCTTCATAATGAGCTTCAGTAGAGTTACTATCAGTACCTGAAAAGGAATCACAACAGTTAGATTTTTCAGTTAAAGCTGATGACAGCAGAGCAGTGTTATGATTATAAGGAAATGATTTCTTTTTAGTTTCAATCTCAGTTTCAAACACTCTCAGACTGTTGTAAAGGTCATCCAACTCTATTTCATCAAGAGTGTCTTTGGTTCTCCATTTGGCAGCATAGACTGTCCACTCTTCACCAAGAGATCTAAGGAATTTTCTGTTTACTTCATCTTCATCCAAGCTGACTTTGGCACTCTCCAATTCACCTATCAGTTTATTAAACCTGTCAAAGATTTGAGTAAGGTTTTCATTCTTGCCACCACAAAAGTTTTCATACTGCTGTTTCAGAAGATCTTTTTGATTTCTTTTGGTGCTAGCATTGCCAGCAACTCTTTTCTCTAAGGCAATCCAAAGAGAATGAGCAGTATAGAACTTTTTAAACTGGTGTTGATAAGCATTAGGAATGGCTATCTGTAAAAGTGTAAGAGCTTTCACTTCATTCATCCTAGCCTTTCTTTCAAGTTCAGTTTTTGGAGGTGTTTTTATGGGCTTGCCCTCAGCATCAAGTTTAGGATCAACTACAGGAGGAAATTCAAAAGCTTCCCATATGGCATAATCAAGAAATTGAATGTGCTGTTGAATCCTGAGTTTCCACATCTCGAACTCAGTGGGTTTGAGCATAGGCACTTTGAGTCCTTCCCCAGATCCACTACTGCTATTATCAAATTCCATTGCAGAAAATTAAAAATTTTAAAAGAAAGCTTCTGACTTTGAAAACAAAGAAAGACCTGTGGCTCTGATACCACTTCTCAAGATCAAAAATACTTCCTAAGATTAATTGGTTTGAATTAATCAGAGTATCAAACCAATAATCTTGTATTGAATCAAAGTCCAATTAAGAAGTTTGCGGAATAACACTTAATTGTTTTAAGAAAATCTTTCAAAACAAATAACACATAAGTATAATCAATAATCAAAGATCACTTGTATTTCCAAACTCCATGATTACAATCACCTCTAATCTGTTTGATTAGACGAAGAACACAGATTGTTCAAAGGGTTTTACAACCTTAGAGGCTTGTAAAAACTTAATCAGAAAAGCAATTACAACTGAAATAAACTTGTACGTGCAAAAAACTTACAAAAAAAAACCTATTCTATGTATATATAATGCTTTCTGATTTGTTTCCTTGAGAAACTCTGATTTCTCTGGTCGTAGATATGCTTGAATCTTCGAATATATCTTTTCCTGAATTTCAGCACTTTCTGTTTATTGAGCTGTTGAGCAGCCTGAAGACTATCTGTTAAGCAGCTTGAACTTGAACACTGGCAGCTTGAACTTTTGTACTAGCAGCTCGAACTTTCTCAACTAACAGTTTGAACTTTGTAATTACACAGAAAATCTACTAATAGTTTGAGAAATCTATCTAACAGCTTGACTTACTTAGAATATTTCCCAACATCTTTACAACTGGCAATCTGCATTCTCTAGCAAAGTGACCTGGTTTGCCACAATCATAGCATTTCTGATCAGCATCCTTCTTGGCCGGCTTATCAGTCTTCTCATATTTCTCAGCCTTTTTACCACTGCTCTCTCCAGATTTTTTATATCTGTCTTTCTTTTCATATTTCCTTAAGGCTATCTTGTATCTCATTTTGTTGTTTGTCGGCTTGCGGTAGAACTTTTTCTGAAATGCCTTTGTCAGCAAGGCCATCTGCTTTTTCATTTCTTCTATCTCAGAGTCAGTTGAAGAATCAGTCGATTCTGAATTTGATAAACTACTGCTCAAAACAACTCGCTTTTCCTTCTTTAGCTTGTATTTGTATTTCTTATCAGCCAGGAGAGCTAGAGGATCAATGGTTGCCTTTTCTGCTTGTTTCTTTCCAGACATTTTTCCTTAAAACAACTTCTTGGTAGTTGTTAAGGTTCTCAAACACCATATGGAAATCCATATCATCAATCTCTTTTGTTTGCTGGATGATCATTGTGTATTTATCCCATTCCGGATTCAGCACATTCACGAAATTGAAATTTATATCCAGATTGGATTTTGTCACTCCATTCCTTTTCATCTCACTCACCAGATTGACAAACCTCAGATAGGTACTTTCCAGCAACTCTCCTTCTCTTGCTCTAAATTTTTCAAAAGTCATCAAACTATTTCTCGCTCTATATGTAGCCGCTTTGTTTGAACCACACATAAGTTTGCACACATCATCCCAGATGGATTTGGCTGTTGTTGTATTGGTCAGACTGATATAGATATCATTCGATATTGAAATCAACAAGAGTTTTCTGGTAGTTTTGTCTCCCAGCTTTCTTCGTTTGACCATCATTCAGATTGGTAACCTCTAAAGTTCTCTCTGGTATTGGAGGATTACCAGTTGGAACAGCCGGAATTGTTTCAATAAATAGTGTTGGTCCCTCATTCAGGGATTTCAACATCTCCTCGGATAGGTTAGGGAAACTGACAAATTCCAGAAACCGTTCCCTCCACTGAACGTATTCACCTCTATAGAGAATAAGAGGTTTGGTTTCCGATCCCATGCCTAATGCATCTTTTGACATTGTGAAAGATTAAATAGAATATTCCAAGTTCTTTTAATGGAATATGAATGAATTTTGACTGAACACAGAAAGAATGATCAAACTTATATCAAGTATGATCAAACTCGAACTAAACAGAGTGAAACTCGAATAGTATGGAATTAAACTCGAATGCAAGAGTTATGAAACTTGATCAAAAATTGGTTCAACTCAAATGAAGAATAGTGAAACTCGAATGGAAGCTTATCAAACTCGAATCTAAAAGGATAAAACAAATGATTAGAAATGAAACTCGGATGACAAGTTGGTGAAACTCCAATGACAAGGCCTTGAAACTCGAATGCCAAGTCAATCAACTCGATTGAAACAGAAGTCACGTATATTGTGTTTGATTAAACTCGAACAAAACTTTGATAAAACTCAAATGAAAGTATATTCCAACTCGAATATAGTTTTAATCAACTCGAAAAACACTAACTTCTGTGAAATGTTTTATAAAACTCGATTGAATCTTTGTTTCAACTCGGATGAAAAGAAAGTCAATTTCGAATAAGCCTTTGACTAACTTGTTTGAAACAAGAATCCAACTCGATTGAAACAATGATTCAACTCGATCAAACCATTATCCAACTCGATCAAAGGACTTAACCAAGTCGATTAAGTCTTGATTCAACACGAAAAAAGCTAGTATCCAACTCGAATTCATCTTTAATCCAACTCGATTAAAACAGAATTTCCAATTCAATTTGAGTTTTACCAGATTTAAAAATATGTAAGTCCAGATTTCAAATTTTTTTCAACAAAAAAGAATGAATTGACCCCAAATTGCAATTGAAGGTGTATTTTCCACACACAAACACTTTTTGTGAATGCAACTTGACCAAAATCAGATCAAGACCCTAACATTTATCAAGAACAATGAAGAACACAAAACTTTTTTCAAAATCCGTAAAATCAATAGAAGTTTTTGTGTGTTTTGAATTACAAATTGAGATTATACTCAATTTGTTCGTCTTTCAAAATCGAACCTTCGATCCAGTTTATACAACTAAATACCCACTGAATTAAAACCTTAATGGTTTTTATAAGTGTTCAAAAACTGATGAAACAGTGGTTCGTGAAAAAATTTCAGAATTCAAATTCAAATGGCAGCCTCTGTACCAATTGATATTCCATTTAATCAATCACAAATAATGATTCAACAATTAAGAACAACCAGAAACACTAACCAAATGATTTCAATTGCACAATTCTTGAAATTACAATACGAGAGAATTGATGAACTATGTTGACCTAGCCGTACACCTTTTAATTCGTGCAAAAATGAGAATGTCGGATCTATACCTATCACCGTACACCTTTTTTTATTTATATACAAATACAAAAACCATTAACTAATTACACGAGGACCCCTAGACTTAATATTTTCAGCAATTAAAATAGTTTCCAACAACTATATTACTTTCTCAACTTTAAAAGGATGTCAACTTGGTGAAATTCATCATTACTATGGAGTAAGATCTACTACATAATTGCGATAGATATCTTAAAAATAATAGAAGTATAATGTGTTATTGTTCACATGAAACAGTTAAATAAATGTTTGGCTCTTTTTTCAGAATTTAATCTTGGAAGTGTAGCAAATTATCAACCTTTTAATGTCTTGGCTCTTGAGGATGCCATAAAATTTCAGCTGTTCATGAAAAATACTTTCATACTTTAATATCATTTGTTGGTTTTCTTTTTGTTATTGTTAATAGATCTTTTGGTCTTTGTATATTATGTTAAATATGAATCCTTATACCATTTCTGCAACAAATGAATGAAATGAGGTGTGTGTAGTGGTGTTCAAAATGGGATATCCGACTTTTCGGATAGTGAATTTTAAATTGGATATCCGAAATCTCGGATCCGGATAACGGATTATGCGAACATCCGAAAATTCATAGTTTTTAATTTTTTAAAAACTAAATCAAATTTTTAAATATCTAAAATACAAAATCATATATCCAAACAGATATGAAAAATAAATATATCATAAACTAATTGTATCCGGAATTATTTTCCTCAAAACGACTAAAAAATATTAAAAAACTAATATATATAAAAATATTTGTTAAAAATCTATAATATCAAAATAAAACTCAAAAATATACATCAGACTAATAATAAATACTCAACATTATGTAAATAATCAGTATGAAAAATATAAAATATATAAATGTTTTTTTTTAATTTTCGGTTATCGGATTATTCGAATAATCTGGAATTTTAATATCCGAATCTGAATCCGAAATTTTGGATATCCGAAATTTCAGATGGTTTCGGATCAGATTTTTATTTCAGATGCTCGAATTCGGATTTTTATGAACACCCCTAGGTGTGTGCATTCAACATGTAAACCACCCAACTCATTTGTCTCACGACCTATATTAAGCTCTAGTATGATATTATGCTCAAATTTTTTTATTATGTTTGATGATTTCATTTAGTTTTTTTTATTATTGATTAAAAATGTTCTTTGGGATAAAGTCGTACAAATGTATATTACTTTACTGAAATTATCGATATGACTAATGCAGTTTTTTATTTACCCGGATGATACTCGTGCTTGGATATTATTGTTGATATGGTACATTTGGTGACTGGTTACCAGTTCCACTGATAAAACTCTATTTTTTTAATATTTGAATTTTTGGGTAAAGTCGTACAAATGTATGCTATTATACTGAAATTATCTATATGACTAATGCAGTTTTTTTACCTGGATGATACTCATATTTGGATTTTTTAATGTTGATATGGTAAATGTGGTGACTGGTTACCAATCCACCGATAAAACTATATTTTTTTTAATATTTTAATTTTTTTAAAATGATGTGGATTTAACCAACCATTTTATTTCATTCATCAACCAGAGATTGAAACACCATCCCTGATGGTTTCCTTATATGCTCGAATAAAGTTTCAAACTAAAAACATTATCACCTCCGGTCATCACCTTCCATCGTCTCATTCATGACCTTCACATCCGATCATCTGCACCGCAACACCGTCCCCTGTATTCCAGATCTGGTGTTCACATTTTTGGAATCGATTTCGTTTTTGTTCAATCACCTTGTGTTTATGGGGACGTGTTTGGTGGTTAGCATTCTGAAATCAATTGTTCAACGAGTTTGGGATTAGGTTCAAGCATCAGTTTCGATTTCATTACTATTTTGATTACACTTTATTGGTTATGATTTTGAGTGATTGGGTTTTGAAATCACAAGATTTATGGTTCAAAATCTACTTAATTGCTTAGCTAAATGTTTCAATCTCGATTCTAATTTTGATTTTGTCATGTTTAAGGTTGTAGATCTACAATTAAATATCTAAGTTTTTATGAGTTTTTATATTCATATTCTGGGTTTTTTAGTTTCAAGTCGAACATTCAAGAAAAGAATATAAAATAACAACAACAACAACAACAACAACAATAACAATCACAATAACAATAATAATAATAATGTAAGTGACATGTCGTTAAAAATGTGCTATGTCATCATTTGAATAAACAAAAACCCATGTCAGCATACTTACCGGTCAAACGTATCATATCGAAAGTCACATTTGAGTATAAGTACCATCCAGTTAATTAAAAAAAGTAAATTAGTGATATCGATAATTTCCGTAAAGCGTCATACATTTGTATGACTAATGTAAGTGCCATGCCATAAACAATAAATCATGTCATCGTTTGAATCAACAAAAACCATCATGTTAGCATAGTTACCGGTCATACGTATCATATGAACAGGTCACCTTTGAGTACAAGTACCATCTGGTTAAAAGAAAAAGTAAATTAGTCATATCGATAATTTAAGTAAAGTAACATAAACCCATGTTCTTTTTAAAAAAATTTTCTTGTCAATACATTATCAAATTAACCACATTGAATATAAACAAAATGTTAAAATAAACTTAAATTCTGTCATGATTTTATAATTATTTATTGTTTAATTTAATGTGGAGTATTTAAATTATTACGTGATAAACCGTAATTTATAATAATAGTAATAAATTTTAAAATAATAGAAAAACACCCACATGGAAAAAAGTAAAATAAACATAAATAGTAAAAGAAAATTTATTTGCTTGGAATACAATATTTTGGTCTACGTACAATATTTTTTTACTACTCTAACTACTTGATTGTGATACTTATAAATTACAAATAAGTATATAACATTTTGTGGTTATATAATGAGTAAGGGAAAAAACATAATTCTCTCGATTATATTGAATACAAATTAGTATATCATTGAACGTAATAATTCAATGATAATTAGATTTAGGTTCAAAAGAGTCCCTTCAAAAATCCAGTGTACCAAGGGTACCCATCCAAAGCCACAAGATTAAATAAATCAATGGTTGTGATCAAAAAATGCTTTCCATGCGCGTCCCCCCCTTTTTTTTGGCTGGAAGAGTATTTTCGTAATTGCAGCGACCATTCACATTACTTAATTCATCATTCACATTAATTGATCATTCACATTAGTTAATTGATCATTCACATTAGTTAATTGATCATTCACATTACTTAATTATTCATTCACAACACTTATTTGATCATTCACAAGAATTATTTGACTATTTACAATTCTTTTACACTTATTTGATCATTCACAATAATTATTTGACTAATTGATCATTCATATTACTTAATTGATCATTCACATTACTTAATTGACCATTCACATTACTTAAATAATCATTCACATTACTTAAATGATCATTCACCTTACTTAAATGATCATTCACATTGCTTATTTGATCATTCACATTGGTAAAATAATATCAGCACAACATGTGAATCTGAGCATTGTCAACTACTAACAAACAGTAACAAGATTAATGACAAACAGTAACAACGATCATTCATGTAACGCTCAAATTCTCAAATCTATCAAACATTAATAACATCAACCAATGTGAATGATCATTCAGCTAATGTGAATGGCCATTCACATTAGTCAATTTCACCATTCACATTGGTTGTACCATATCAGCACAGCATGTATGCTGTGCATCGTCAACTACTAACAAGCAGTAACAAGATTAATGACAAACAGTAACAATGGTCATTCATGTAACGCTCAAATTCTCAAATCTATCAAACATTAATAACATCAACCAATGTGAATGATCATTCAGCTAATGTGAATGGCCATTCACATTAGTAAATTTCACCATTCACATTGGTTGTACCATATCAGCACACCATGTATGCTGTGTATCGTCAACTACTAACAAGCAGTAACAAGATTAATGACAAACAGTAACAATGGTCATTCATGTAACGCTCAAATTCTCAAATCTATCAAACATTAATAACATCAACCAATGTGAATGATCATTCAGCTAATGTGAATGGTCATTCACATTAGGAAATTTACCATTCACATTGGTTGTACCATATCAGCACAGCATGTATGCTGTGCATCGTCAACTACTAACAAGCAGTAACAAGTAATGACAAACAGTAACAATGAACATTCATGTAACGCTCAAATTCTCAAATCTATCAAACATTAATAACATCAACCAATGTGAATGATCATTCAGCTAATGTGAATGACCATTCACATTAGGAAATTTACCATTCACATTGGTTGTACCATATCAGCACAGCATGTATGCTGTGCATCGTCAACTACTAACAAACAGTAACAAGATTAATGACAAACAGTAACAATGGTCATTCATGTAACGCTCAATTCTCAAATCCATCAAACATTAATAACATCAACCAATGTGAATGATCATTCAGCTAATGTGAATGGCCATTCACATTAGTAAATTTCACCATTCACATTGGTTAAATAATATAAGCACCTTACATTAGTCCTGTTAATTGTCAACTACGTTTTGTGAATGATCAATCTTCTAATGTGAATGGTCATTCACATTAGGTAAATGTCCATTCACATTTGATGAATGACGAGAACAGCAATGTTAGACTTCATCTTCTACATACCATCAATGTTAAATGTATTTAAGTAATGTGAATGGTCAATTAAGTAATGTGAATGATTAATTAAGTAATGTGAATGATCATTTAAGTAATGTGAATGGTCAATTAAGTAATGTGAATGGTTAATTAAGTAATGTGAATGATCAAATAAGTGTACAAGAAGTATAAATAGTTAAATAAGTGTTGTGAATGATCAATTAAGTAATGTGAATGATCAATTGACTAATGTGAATGATCATATAATGTGAATGATGAATTTAAGCAATGTGAATGGTCGCTGCAATTACGAAAATACCATTGGTACGCTGGATACGCTGGATATTGGAGGGGACGCTGTGGAACCAAATTCATGATAATTATATGTAAATAAGATGAAAAGAGTTTGTAGTTATATACAAGGAAAACAAATATAATTTACCTCAACTTCTTTTGCTTGCCACATGTCGTCTGGAACCCATGCATCTCTAGCTATGAGATATCTTTTCTAGCCAATCACACCAACCACACACCAAATTCTATATTTAATACAGTTGCTTAAATGTTTATAAGATGTAAAATTTTATAGTTTTATAAGCACAATAATATAACATAGAATAACTTCTACTTTTGGACATAGTTTATCACAAACCTGGTTTTTTTTTTCAGTCGACGACAAGTAACATCCGGAAACTAGTAGCAGGTACGTGGAATTTATTTATTGGCTTTGATAATTACTTGATAAGTTGGTGAAGCTTAATTGGTCAATTACACGTGATTTGGTAAAATAGATTGCTATTACGTGTAAATTCTAATCGGTGGAGATAAAAACTAGATTAGTAGTAATTTTGGAATTGAGGTTGTTTTAATGAGTTAAATAACAAGCTAAACCCACATTAGTAATTTGAGATTAATTAATTTAATGGGTTCTTTATTAATGGGTATTGAGTATTATACCCATTTTAATTGGGACCGAGACCCAAAACGTATATAACATAGAAGTGGTTGTTGCTTGGCTTACTTTCATCAACTAAGCCAAGATATATGTGTGTGTGTGTGTGTGTGTGTCCAGCTGAGAGAGAGAGAGAGAGAGAGAGAGAGAGAGAGAGAGAGAGAGAGATCCGGGGAGCAAACAACATTAAACAACTAAGAAATTCATAATCAAGATTTATCACTTCTTCACTTACAAGCTCAAACCAAACAAGAAAGGGTGGATTGAGGTAAGTAATTGTTACTTAAACGGGTTGAATTGTTGTATCAAGTAGTTAGACTTGTTGGTATTAGTTTGTTACCCTTGGTAAACGTGGAATCGAGATTGGGGAATGAAGTCCCCATGGAAACTAAAATCAGAGTCTGCACTACTCTATTCGTCGCCGCATCGCGGCCGCGCTCCCCTGGTCGCGATCGCAATTAGGTTGAGGTGGTTAAGGGTTGGTCGCTAGTAGTGAAACCCGACCGAGATGGGGATCGCAGGACTGATGAACTCAGTGGCACGATATGATGGGTAGCGCGGGGGGCATCGTGACCGTGATGGTTGCCCGCGATGGAGTGATGGCGACCGCGATCGTGGTCGCGCTCGTGTGGGTTGACCAGTTGACTTGTGTTGCGTCTGTGGTTGTAGTAGTATAGTTGTTATGTGTTCATTGACTAGTAGTTACATTATAGTTGTATTTATATATTGCCAGGATATTATGGTTAAGCCTGGGGCCAGTCGAGACCATTGTAGATATCGGGATAGTAGTCGTGCTTCAGGTGAGTTACTTACCTTCTTTTAGTAGATGCAATAACGTTGATACTTATGTTTTAAAAAGAGGTTTGATGTTTACAATCTGGGTCCTGTGAGGATCCTTTTTATTCGTTGATTACTTGTTAGCACACAACGGAGCACGTTGATTCTTCGTAGAGTTGTTATACGTAGAGTAGAGGCCTGTTGGGTCATTCCCAATCCAGACGTCCTGGCCAAGCCACTACTTCGTGAAGTGGGCTACACAGGCTATTCTGGTTTGCTCCCGACTTTATAACTAACAGTTGTTTTAAATGTGCATCTCGAGTGCGAGACCCGAAGTTAGAGATACAGCGGGCACCTGTCGAAACCCGCCTCGTGGATCATAGTTAGTGACTACTTCCATAAGTAGTCTTCCGTATTTTGTGGTTTGGCATATCGGCCAATCTGTACTTTGGATGATTGTAAATCCAAACTAAATTGTGGATGACTAGACTATGTTAACGGGGGGTTGGTTCCCCTCCAGTCGTGACTTTTATACTTAACGTGGATATTTAGTAGTTACTTAGATGTTTACCCTTGATGATGACTATATTATGTTGGATGACGTGGACTATAAGTCCTACATGGTATTAGTAGCGATGTAGGGCGTTACAGCTTGGTTACATGATATGGAGATGACCTTTCGTATTACAGGCTGTCACCCCGATCAAATGACGACGTTTGACAGTGCGCAGTTATGTACCAGCGCTCAACAGTGGTGAAGGACTATTAGAGATATTATAGGAGACGGACCGACATATGCCATGACATGGGATCAGTTTAGGATCCGATTCGAGGAGCGATACTATCCAGAAGACCGTCGAGCATAGTTGGAGATTGATTTCTTGACGCTATTTCAGGGGCAGAAATCAGTAGATGAGTACGAGAAGATTTTCATTAACTTGAGCTTTTTTTCACCATTCCAGATTAGTACAAAAGCGAGGAAGAGTTAGGAAATTATGATGGGTTTGCGCAAGGAGATTAGGGAGTTCATCGATACAGGCTATATACCGACATATGCTATGATAGTAGAGTCGGCATGGAGGAGAGAAAGCAAGCTCACGTGCACCTATCATGTGGTTGAGAAGCCGAGATGAGTTCAGTCGGCTGGTTACTTTTGGGGTCCCAACGGAGATAGAGATAGGGACAGAGACCTGTTGGTACACCCTGTGTGACGATAGCAGTCTAAGTGATCTTACATTGTGGTTTTAGCCAGTGTTTGTTATATATGTTTTTATATGGTTGATAATTATTATTGTTTGTGTGTTTGAACTTGATGTAACATATTACAAGAAGTTCAAACATAAAGATCAAAGATAAAATCAATCATAAGGTAAAAACATAAGTTTCAATACTAAGTTGAGTATGTGAAATAGTAGATTCGAATTTTGTAAGGTTTGACATTCGAATCTATGTCAGATTCGAATGTAGTCCTAGATTCAAAGCTAGGCAGATTCGAGAGTGTCTATGAGGACAAACTCGAATGGGCCTTGGGCCAGATTCGAGTTTGGCCCATATCAGACTCGAATTAGCCTCTATAATTAGGGATAGACTCGAAATATTATCAGACTTTTTGCAGAATTCGTGAGTGATTAAGCAAAAGGCGATCTCGAGTTTATCATCAGTGTTAGTGCCGTTTCGGAGAGAATCAGTTCGTAGGATCGTTCGTGTGTCGTTCGTTCAGCCTCTGATAGTCTCCGTGTTTCGTGTGTGAGAGTTGTTTCCGTCTACCCGTTAATGAGGATTCCGCACTCGTTGACGGTTCCGCGTCTAGATAGATCTCGTAGTGGTAGACCTTACAAGTGGTATCAGAGCCTACGGAGTGTTCTTGGTGTTCTTCGTGTTCATCTAGATACATTCTAGGTTTCTAGACGCTTTTGGACGATTTTTACTCTCAAAATCGTGTTTTTTGTGTTCGTCGAGCTTAGCAAATAGTAATCCGGGAAATACCTTGTGGTTTTTCACGTTTTTGATCGAAATCAATATTTTTCATTGCAAAAATATTGATTTAATCTATAAAACATTAAAAAATCAAAGTGTTAGCCGTTTTTCGAGTTTGCGGCGCTCGAATCTATTAGGGGTAATTAGGGTTACACTTAGTTTCGAGTCTAGCAAAATCCGCTCCTTTCGAGTCTGATACAGAGGGTTTCGAATCTAATTCGAGTTTGTGCTACATTCGAGTAGGGTCTCGAGTCTACTTTCGAATTCAATTCGATTTTGGTCTAGTATCGAATAGGGTTCGAATCTGCTGTGACTTCGAGTTTGCCTGACCTTCGAATCTGAGGACTTTTCGAATCTGACATAATTTCGAGTTTAATTGAATTATAACACTTAATCGAATTTAATCCCAAATAAATTGGAATCTGATTATATTCGAATCTACCTAGATTCGAACGAATTAATTCAAATTAGTTTCGAATTAAATTAATTAAGTTCAATTCAATTACTTTCGAAAAGATGTCAAATCTTCAAAAATTCCTGGAAATGGACCACGAGGTCGGGAAGGCAAACGCTCCGCCTAAGCTGATGAATATCGAGGATTATTACTGGTGGAAAGATCGGTTTACCGATTTCGTGCGTTTTAATGACATGCGCATGTGGGTGTGTATCGACGAAGGATATATTCCACCAGTTTCTGAAGTTGAAGGCCGTCAGAAAGTCTTACCATACCAAATGATGAAGGAGGATGATAAGAAATTGTATGAAGCCGAAAACAAAGCTTTCTCGATAATCCGAATGGCTCTGCCTCAGGATATACTGCACACATTTAGGACTCTAAAGACGTCGAAGGAACTTTGGGAGTCTCTAGAGAAGAGGTGTGAGGGTAATCCTAGGGTTCGTAGAAAGCGTACAGAGCTGTTGAAACAACAGTTTGCGATTTTCAAGGCGTTAAAGGATGAACAGCTGGATGATATCATCACCCGGTTCTATCATCTGTTGACGGAACTTGAAAGTCACGGGATTGAGTATACTGACACCGACAAGAACAACAAGCTTCTTGATGCCTTACCAGCCAAATGGGCTATGTATGTGGCAATGATCAAGCTGAATGAAGACAAGTATTATACTCAGTCTCTGGATGATATTGTGGGAACGTTGCGGGCATATCACTTCGAGCTACTGAAGGCCGAAACTGATTACGAACAAGTCCAGAATCCAGCAATGTATTTTGGAAAGTCAACAAAACCTTCAGCGACCGCCGATCTGAAGACTGCTACAGCGTTTTTCACCGGAGAAACGTCGTCACCAGCAGAGACTGATGACACTTTGAGTAGAGCGTTCTTAGGATTAGGAAGATCAGAAGAACCGCAGCCTCAAATACAACAGGCATCGATATCTCAGAGCTATTCGAAGATGCCCATGAGCGCAAAATCAGCTGAAGAACATTTGAATCTGCTTGCTTCTTTTGTGGCCGCATATGGGAATTGTGTTCAGGGGAAGATTAACGATCCTGCTCTCTGGGATGAGGACTATGATCAGGTCGACTCTGATGATCTTGGTGAAATGGATCTTAAATGGCAACTGGCCATGGTAACCCAAAGGGTTAAGAGATTCATCAAGAGAACTGGAAGAAATTTGACGATGAACAACAAGGGGATTGGATTTGATAAGTCCAAGGTAAAGTGCTACAACTGTCAAGGTCTGGGACACTTCGCCAGAGAATGCCAGAGGCCGAAGGTAGAAACGTACCAAGGGCAGAATCAGCATCAGGGACAGTTTCAGAATCAGTCTCAACAACGATACCTTCCAAGTTCATCTAACGGTCAAGCCAACCTAGCTGGTCTACTATCCAATGTCACTTCAGACAGACAGCTAGATGGTACTTATGACTGGAGCTCACATCCAGAGTCAAATGCTCGGGCTTTTATGGCTGAAGTCATGGAGACTGGGTGTGAAGGAGAAGAGCAGACCACAAGGGAAAACAGTCCGATGTGCGTGGAAAAGACGAATGATCAGACAGTTCTGGAGTTTGCTGCTCAGATGGCCAACGTGGAATCTGATAACTCAAAGGTTAGTCTGACTTACTCTCTTTTTCGTGAATTATGTGCGTTGTGTGTTAATTCTAACGATAGGTTAAATCTAGTCTTAGAATCATATAAAACCATAACTGCTCAAAATGAGAATTTAAAAATTGAAAACGCTAGCCTGAACGATATTAAGCAAGATCTTAAAGAAAAACTTAAGGCTGATGCTCAAGACGTAATAGTTCTGAAAGACAAACTGAGTGAGCAGTGTGTTAGAATAGAGTTTATGTATGAGCATGTAGAGGCCTTGAACAAAAATCTTAAGGACAAAGACATTGAGCTAGCTGAAACAAAGGTAAAGGTAGCAGAGGCAAACAGTAAGCTAGAGAAGTTTAGGAATTCAAGCCTAAACCTAGGGAAAGTTTTAGATGCCCAGAGACAATCTAAAAAGCCCGTAGGTCTAGGATTTCATGAAATTCCTCCACCATTTAATGCAAACTATGTGCCTCAGCCTCAGGAGAAAACTGACAAATCAGTGGACTTGGAGGACACACCTGAACCTAAATCTGAGCCTATAGTAGAAAATACACCTAAGGTGGTTGACACAACTGTCAAGGTTAAGAAAGTCAAATTTGTGACTTCCTCCAGTGAAACACCTGCAGGAAAACATAAAATTGATTGGGCTGATCAGGACGATGGGCCAGTCGCCATAGATGTACAAAAGGACCAAGACACGAGTGAGACACCTAAGTCTAAGGGAACACATAAGAAGTCCATAGATAAGATGTCTTGCTTCAGATGTCATGAAAAGGGGCATGTTGCTTCTCACTGTCCACTTAGGAAAGCCGATGTTAAACCTAAGACAGTGAACCCAACACCTGTTAAGCCCTCAACTAGTGTGGCGAGCACCAGTAGTTCTCAAAGTACCGAGAAAACTGTGCAGGCCGCACCAAAACCAGTTGTGAAACAAACACCGGTAAAGGTTGGACCAAAGGAAGTGGTTAGGACAAATTCACCGAATCGTGTCATTAATCAATCTAGGTCAGCACCTCAACAAGTCTATAGGAGCACAACACCTAGCAGGTCACACACTCCAGTTAGGTCTCATACTCCAGTTAGACAGTACGCACCGGTAAGAGCTCAGGGATCACAGTCAAAAATGCAATATAATAGGAATTATTCTAGAGCTCCACAACAAATGCCTACTCAAAGGCAAAGAGTGAATTTAAATCACTCGGCACCACAACAAACTCCTGTTCAACGACCCAAGTCCCCTGAAAGGCGAGATGGGTATTTGAAAGAGTTTAAGTATGTGGACGAGAATGGTATAACCAAGTCAGTTATGGCTTGGGTTCCCCGTGATAACTAACCTATTTTCTTTCATGTGCAGGAGATTACCACAGGTCCAAACAACAAGTGGTTCATCGACAGTGGATGCTCCAGGCACATGACGGGGGAAAGAGGTCTACTTACAGACTTCAAGGATGGGAATCGGGGTTCGTATCATTCGCCGGTAACAAAGGAGGAAACATCACGGGTACCGGAGTAGTCACTAATGGGATGATCAAGTTGGACCAAGTTTATCACGTTGATAAACTGGTTCACAATCTCATTAGTGTATCTCAAATCTGTGACAAGAAGAACTTAGTGTTGTTCACAGACACTGAGGCATTAGTGCTAAAACCGGGATTCAAGATTCCTGAAGAATGGGTATTGATGCGGGCACCAAGGAATAATGACTTGTACATGCTTGATATGAACAAGCCAGAGACTTCGATGGGGCCAATTTGTTTATTATCCAAAGCTTCGGAGACAGAATCGGTACTGTGGCACAGACGCATGGCTCACTTGCACCTAAGGAAGATGAACTACATAACGAAGAAAGGATTGGTGCAAGGTGTGCCTATGAAGAGCTTTCAGTTCGAGGACAAGTGTCTACCGTGCAAGAAGGGCAAACAACATAAGAAGACACATAAGTCCAAGACGCAGAACTCCATAACCTCAACATTCGATTTGCTGCACATGGACCTTTTCGGACCTATCAACAAAAGGAGTATAGGAGGTAGTTGGTTTTGCTTAGTTATCACTGACGATTACTCACGATTTTCTTTGGTTTTCTTTTTAGGTACAAAGGACGAGACAGCTTCCAAGCTCATCGGGTTCTTAGACCAAGTTAGGTCTCATACTCCAGTTAGACAGTACGCACCGGTAAGAGCTCAGGGATCACAGTCAGAAATGCAATATAATAGGAATTATTCTAGAGCTCCACAACAAATGCCTACTCAAAGGCAAAGAGTGAATTTAAATCACTCGGCACCACAACAAACTCCTGTTCAACGACCCAAGTCACCTGAAAGGCGAGATGGGTATTTGAAAGAGTTTAAGTATGTGGACGAGAATGGTATAACCAAGTCAGTTATGGCTTGGGTTCCCCGTGATAACTAACCTATTTTCTTTCATCTGCAGGAGATTACCACAGGTCCAAACAACAAGTGGTTCGTCGACAGTGGATGCTCCAGGCACATGACGGGGGAAAGAGGTCTACTTACAGACTTCAAGGATGGGAATCGGGGTTCGTATCATTCACCGGTAACAAAGGAGGAAACATCACGGGTACCGGAGTGGTCACTAATGGGACGATCAAGTTGGACCAAGTTTATCACGTTGATAAACTGGTTCACAATCTCATTAGTGTATCTCAAATCTGTGACAAGAAGAACTCAGTGTTGTTCACTGACACTGAGGCGTTAGTGCTAAAACCGGGATTCAAGATTCCTGAAGAATGGGTATTGATGCGGGCACCAAGGAAGAATGACTTGTACATGCTTGATATGAACAAGCCGGAGACTTCGATGGGGCCAATTTGTTTATTATCCAAAGCTTCGGAGACAGAATCGGTACTGTGGCACAGACGCATGGCTCACTTGCACCTAAGGAAGATGAACTACATAACGAAGAATGGATTGGTGCAAGGTGTGCCTATGAAGAGCTTTCAGTTCGAGGACAAGTGTCTACCGTGCAAGAAGGGCAAACAACATAAGAAGACACATAAGTCCAAGACGCAGAACTCCATAACCTCAACATTCGATTTGCTGCACATGGACCTTTTCGGACCTATCAACAAAAGGAGTATAGGAGGTTGTTGGTTTTGTTTAGTTATCACTGACGATTACTCACGATTTTCTTGGGTTTTCTTTTTAGGTACAAAGGACGAGACGGCTTCCAAGCTCATCGGGTTCTTAGACCAAGTGGAGAATTCCTACGGAACAAGGGTTAAACGTATACGTAGTGATAATGGAACTGAGTTCAAAAACACTGTAATTGTTGTATATTGCCTATCAAAGGGCATAGTGCATCAATTCAGTGCACCATATGAACCTCAACAAAATGGGGTGGCCGAACGTAAAAATAGGACATTGATTGAGGCTGCAAGGACTATGCTTTCGGATTCAAAGCTTCCTACCATGTTTTGGGGGGAGGCAGTGAACACTGCGTGCCATATTTTAAACCGAGTCCTTACAGTCAAATCTTTGAACAAAACATGTTATGAAATTTTGAACAAACGGCCACCTAATTTAACTGGATTCGAACCGTTTGGGGTACCATGCACTTTACTGCGAAAAAAACATCAACCGAAGTTTGGTGAAATGGCTGACGAAGGATACTTCCTAGGTTATGTGCCGAACTCACCAAACACCCGTGTTTTTATTAATACAAATGGTACAGTGGAAATTGTGTATATCATTGAAGTCACTAGTTATACACATGAACCCCAAACTGGTCCGGAATGGATATTTGACTATGATAAATTATTTGAGTCATTTAACATTCCTTTGGATGATAATGCAGGTACAATCGAAAAGGACATGGCGACGTTGCATCTGAATGACGGTGGCCATATCTTTCTGAGGACTACGTTTGAATCCACATCCGAGCCTACTGCGACTGTAGATAGATCTCCAGAAGTTGCTGATCCAGAAGCACCTACCACTGAGAATCAGACTCAAGCATCAAGTTCCAACTCTGAGGAAAATGTCCACGAGGAGGAAAATGTAGAGACTGAACCTGTTCCCCCATTAGGTGAAATAGGATCTAACTTAGGAGATAATCTAAGGGTTGATGAGATAGAGACCTCTAGGATTAACAAGAACCATCCTATAGAAAGCATCATAGCAAATCCTAACGAGGGTGTGAGGACTAGGAGTAGTGTAAATAACAACACTGTGTTGTTGTCAATGATAAATGACTCCGAGGCTTATCACACATGTCTCTATTCATGTTTCATATCGCAAGTAGAGCCTAAGAATGTGCAAATGGCACTTAAGGATAACTTCTGGGTTGAAGTGATGCAGGAAGAACTCTCGCAGTTTAGGAAACTAGAAGCTTGGGAGTTAGTTCCATTACCTCGAGGGGAAGTTGCTATAGGAACCAAATGGGTTTTTAAGTGCAAAAGAGACGATCGGGGTATAGTCACGCGCAACAAGGCTAGGCTAGTTGTAAAGGGTTTCAACCAAGAGGAGGGAATCGATTACAACGAGGTATTTGCACCAGTAGCAAGGCTGGAAGCCATTAGGTTGTTTCTAGCTTTTGCCTCCTTCAAGGGCTTTAAGGTATATCAATTGGACGTTAAGAGTGCTTTCCTATATGGGAAAGTGAAGGAGTTGGTGTATGAAGAACAACCGCCCGGATTTACAGATCCAAACTATCCTGTTAGAGTATATCGCTTAGATAAGGCTCTATATGGATTGCATCAGGCACCTAGGGCATGGTATGAGACTCTATCCAACCATTTATTAGAGAACAAGTTTGAAAGGGGTAGGATAGATAGTACTCTGTTTGTTAAGAGGAAGGGAGAACACTTTATCTTGGTACAAGTGTACGTCGATGATATCATTTTTGGATCATCAGACGAACAAATGTGCAAAGATTTCGAGAAGGTGATGAAGTCGAAATTCGAGATGAGTGCTATGGGGGAGTTAAATTTCTTTTTGGGGTTACAAGTTGACCAGAAGAAGGAAGGGATGTATATCCATCAGACGAAGTATGTCTATGACATATTGGAACGTTTCGGGATGGAAGGAACAAAATTGACTGCCCATTTCAGCACGCCGATTCAAGTGAATCACAATCTTGGACCGGGTACTGAAAGTGATACCGATGTGGATCCGACTTTATATCGGGCCATGATTGGATCACTTATGTATTTAACTGCTTCAAGACCTGACATTATGTTTGCTGTGTGTATTTGTGCTAGGTTTCAAGCGAATCCGAAGGAGATGCATATGAAAGCTGTGAAGCGGATTCTACGATACCTCAAGTCGAAACCGAAGCTGGGACTTTGGTATCACGCGGAGGGAGATCTAGAGTTGGAGGCGTTCACGGATTCTGACTACGGAGGATGCAGCTTGACGTGCAAATCAACAACTGGAGGTTGTCAGTTCCTAGAAGGGAGATTGGTATCCTGGCAATGCAAGAAACAAACATCGGTAGCCGTGTCAACGTGCGAGGCCGAGTATGTTGCTACTGGTAGTTGCTGCTCACAGGTTCTGTGGATACAACAACAATAGCGGGATTACGGTTTGGCTTATACTCAAACTCCCATTAGGATAGACAATCAATCTACAATTTCTATAACTAACAATCCAGTTAAACACAACAAAACAAAGCACATAGACATTAGGCATCATTTTATTCGTGATTGTGCTGAAAAGAACTTAATCAAATTGGTAAAAGTGGCAACAGAAGATAATAATGCTGATTTATTTACAAAAGCATTTGATAAGTCATGGTTTGAATATTTAATTCAACTAAATGGAATGCGCAACCCAGAGTAATTTGGCCTTAGTAGTAGTTTATTTTCTTTTATAGTAGTAGTATTTCTTTCTTTTTATAATAAGTCTGCTAATTTAGGATAGTTTCTATTTTTAGTAAGTTTCTATTTTCAGTAAGTTAGTAGGTTATCTTATTTTATTGCTATTTCTTTATGAAAAACAAAAGAAAAAAGAGAGAAAATCATAAAAATACAAAAAAAAAGAGAATATCAGAAAAGGAGTTAAGTCTTAGAAGCATAGGTTCAAAGTGACGAAAATTAGCACAGTCGTTACAAACTCTAAGTGTTTAGGCTTTCACACATAATGCAACTAAATTCTAAGTGTTATACTTTAGTTTAGTTTGATGTGTTGGTAGGCATAATACATATAGGGAGTCTCAAGGCAAATAAAATATTCAAGAAAAAGTCAAACGTGTCACTAACTTAGATGTACGACCAATCGATCTTAATTTTTATGTACAAGACATACAAACTTTGAGTCTAAATGAGGTATGCAAACTTTCTGGGGATGTATAGCAACATCAAATACATCTGAAAATGGAAAGAATAGAAAAATCATATAAAATTGAGAGTCGAAAACATGTAACTCTGTTGTACGTAAGTACAGACCTGTTGCCTCTGTTTAGATTCGGGTTGGCAAGATATGTCGCTTTGTTGTACGTCGGTACAGACCTGTCACCGCTGTCTTGCTAACTTTAAGAATAAACCTTAAGTCAAACTAAGACACTTTGTTGTATGAAAATACAGACCTGTGTCAGATGTTTGTCTTTTAAAGAAAGTTTGCAAATACCAACAAGTTAGAATCTTTGTCTGTGTGCCTTGATCATAAAAGTATGTCTATGTCTGAGTCACGTAAGATAATTTCATGATAAATAAAAATGCCAAGGGATATTCCAAAATGTAGAATGTTTAAAGGGATAAAAATACCAACAATCGCCTAAATGGGTATTTCACGACAAACAATCAAAGGAATCAAAAATTCCTAAGTGTGAAAGTTTAAGTACTGAAAGTGAGTCTCTGACATCGCTATCTGATTGAACCTTTCTTAGACTATACTCATCAAAAATATTTTGTTTAGTATTTAGCTTAGGTTGTAAATTTTAATAAGTATAGCTTAAGTCTAAGTTAAATTTTTGGTCAAAATTTTTATTTTTATTTTATCTTATTTTACCTTAGTTTATTTTATCTTATTTTATTTTATTTTTACTTAGGTAAAAGGTCAAAAAATTACTAAGGGTGCATTCAAAGTTGGATAAAATAAACACTGCGTGAAAAATCATGAGCTTAGGGTAAAAGAGTTGGCATAGTTTATCCCGTCACACAATACCGTAGAAAAGGTTGAAAAAGTTGAAGTTATTTCAAAATTTTCGAAATTTTTCTAAGTGTTTGGTGTAATTCGAGTTTAGTTCAGACTCGAATTAGGGTAGTCTCGAATCTGTCAGTAGATTCGATGTTGGCCTTAGATTCGAAGGTTGGTGGTATATATAGGTTAATAGTGAAGTCATTAACTCCTTACTGTTTTCGAATCTATATCCTCGAGTCTATCCGGCGATTTCGAATCTATTCCTCGAATCTACCGTTTTTCTCAAAAACGACAATTTGTCGAGTCTCTTGCCTTAGTGTTCGATTCTACTGATACTTCTAGGTACAAACAACTTGATTGTATAAGATTCATTTAGTTTTATACACTATTTTAGGCAAAATCATCGATTTTTGAAGGTTTATGGGTATAAATCGTGGTTTTCAAAAATTACCAAGATTGGACCCATAAATAGTCAAATTAAATGCACATATCTGTGATTAGTAACTAGTAGGACTAATGAATGTAATTTTCTAAGTCCAAAAAGGTTAAAATCAAGAGATTTGATGTTTGAGTAGGGTCGACGGTTCGAATCTGTTCCTGAGGTTTCTCGAATCTGTCATTAAACTCGAGAAGGACACTTGATTCGATTCTGTCATCAAACTCGGAAGGGGGACTTATTCGAATCTGTTAAATTCAAATCTGTCTTTTATTTGCATTATTTAATTTAAATTTTATTAAACTTGTGTTGGATTTTGTACTTAAACAAGTTCAAAATAAAACTGATTTGAATTTAAACAAGTTTATTGATTTTTAATGAATCTAATAGTTTGTTTATTGTGCAGATATGGCTGTACGAGCTTTCGTGCCAAAGCATAATATGGTCATTCCCTATGATCATCATATCCCTGAGGCGCAGGGATTTCGTCAAATGATGGATTTTCTTGTTGACTCTAGGATAGCTTTTGCTCTATCTCACAATATTCAGATTGTAATTCCATATGTTCGTCAATTTTATGATCATCTTCAGGTAGATTGCTCTGTCACCCCGACAGTGCTAAGAACTCGAATAGCTGGACAACCGCTAGTGTTCTCTGCGGATATGCTGCGTCAGGTGTTACAGCTGGGTTCGCAGGAAGAGGAGTCTGGGCCTATCAACTTTCCTCTGAGTATTAGGCAAGCGGCCTTTCAGAGAATGGGTTATAGTCTAGATGTGACGAAGGCTTCTTATATGAAGAGCGGTCTAATCGGCCAATGGAGATTTCTGGCTCATGTCTTTATGGTCTGCTTTGCACCAAAGAAAGCCGGTTTTGACTATATGGTCTCGAAGATCCAGTCTGGGATTATCGCGATAGTGTATAATCGACCATTCAGTTTCTCGGAAATGTTCTTCTCCGAATTGTTCATCAAATCACCGCTCCAGAAAATCAACAATTCCTGCTATATCCACGGTTCATAATGATGCTTATCAGGCATTTCTTGCCGAATCTGCCTCAGTCGAATGAGATTCAAAGCGTAGCTGTAATGGATAAGAGGATCTTTGCTGATTGTTCCTCGCACAGAGGAAGATTGGCTGTTCCAGTTGAGCGTCCGTTGTTTGGAGCCATCTTGGATAGGAATTTTGAAGCCCCAGATGTTGCCAACTGGGCAGGGGAAGTTGAAGTTCAACCGAGACAACCACAGCCACAACAACAACAACAACCACAGCCACCACGTGCACAAAGGCGAAGACAAAGAACCTCTGCGAGTCAAACTCAGGCGTCTAGGCCTTCTACGAGTCAGCAGCCAGAGGTACAGGAAGCCGGGCCGTCGAATGTCCCAAATGAAGCTGATCATTTGTGCCAAACTCTAAATGAAATTTGGGAGGCAGGTCCTCATGCTAATGAAGATATAGCTGCAGCATTGGTGGGTGAATTACTTGAGCCTCCAGAGGGAGAAGAAGATGTGTTGAGAGATGTGGACGAATATGTGCCAGAGCAGACTGGTATTGATGAGTCATCATCTGCAACCGAATCAGAAGAAATGGAGGAAATCGAAGCTGAAGCTCCCGAGTCAGAAGCTACAGAACCTCATATTCAAATAGGAACTTATGGTTCACGGATAGTAGTTAATGAAGAAGCTTCAAGGAGGCGAGTAATAAGAGAGGCTGATGAATCCGATTTTGAAGAAGAGGAAGTTGCACCTTTAGTGACAAGGCAACGGGCCAAACGTCATAGATTCATGCAAGGATCATCTTCAGCATCAGCAGATCAACCAGAAATTCAGCAACCTCAAAACCCTCAAACTCAGGAATCTCAAACCACCTTTCCACCACCACCACCTCAAGATGAACCATATATTCCATCGCCAATCCTTCCGACTCCGATACAGTCAATTCCATCAACCTCAACATCATATGCCGACAATCAACGATTCCTGCAGCTTAAAGCTCGTGTTGACTTCCAGAATGTCCAAATCTTAAGCCTCACCAAGGCAATCGGTGAAATTCAGACGCATAATGCAAATCTTGATAAAGAGAATGCTGATTTGAAGAAGATTGTGGAACAAGTTCAGGAAGAGAATGTAGAGTTGAAGACGTTTGTCTGCGATCAGGCAGCTGAGATAAGGACGATGCGCTCCCTAATTGAGCAGTTAATGAAAAATTTACAGGCTCAGGGGAAGACGTCGTGCCGAGATCAACAAGTACAGAGGCCAAGAGATGATGATGAAGACGATAACCAAGGCAATGATCCCAGCTCTCAAAGACAGGATGAGCCAGTAGATTTTTCTGCTGCTCAGACTGCTCAATCTCAGGGGGAGCCTAGTCTAGCAGGAGGAGAAGTAGGAGAAGCGAGTTCATCTAAGCCTACAGATTTTGAGATTAGTGAGATGATCGATGCTCTTATGGATCTTGATGATGATCTGATGGATTTGGGTTTCGATTTTGAAGATGAAATGGAAGAACTAGAAGAGGGTGAGTTTGTGCCAGAAGATATAGTTGACTGGAAATCAGATGACGAGGTATGTGCTGATGAGGACGATGAAGCTAATGAGATCGTCGTGCAGCAAAACCCTATCACTGATACATATATCATAGAAGGCAATGATGTTGTTAACGTAGAAGTAGTGAATGCTGCGTTAAATGTTGAGCCATCAGTAGAGGAACCAGCCAGAGAAGTAACAAATGAAGAGAAAAGAAAGTTATGGTTCAGAGCTGAACAGAAGGAGTTAGAGCTTAAAAGTAAAATGAGTGTGCCGGGTACTGGGAAGTTGTCTGGAAACATATTAAGCTGGTTCTTTGATCGAGAACTGCAGCTATTCATAATTAAGAGGAAAGACGGGCTCCAGGACCTGAGGTGAACTCTGAAAGCTTTCAATTCACTGCCAAAGATCGAGATCACAGCGTTAGCATGGAAAGATCTGATTAATATTGGCAATGATCCCTACGCAGACGTAATTGCAAGAATCATAAGAAAAGAGGGAAGATCAAGAAAGTTTGAACGACTGAATCCAAGGGTTGGAAAAAGAGTAGAAGATCCTTCACGTATTGATCCTCTAACTGGGCGACCTTGGATGAAGATCCACTACAAACCAGTAAGATGTCTTAGGAAGGTGCCTCTCAAGCCTATGCCACAGAATGTCTTGAAGAATCTGCATTGGTGGTATGCTGAGACTGAGACTGGAGAAGCGGTCATGGAAGATTTTGAAGAAAAAGTTATTCTTAGAATTACGATCCTCTTCACCTGGTAAACCTGTCTAGAGATGATCTTCATATTTTGCATGCTTGTAAGATTTCTAGTGATGCACATACGGATAGTGAAGCTAGGAAATATGAGAATGTAGTCAAAGTATGTGTTGAAAAAGGGTTGTATGCTGGAAGTAGTTTGAATAAACAAAGTTCTTAATCAAATGTGTGAATTATTAGAAGCTATCGTCAAGGGGGAGTCTGTTGGTACACCCTGTGTGACGATAGCAGTCTAAGTGATCTTACATTGTGGTTTTAGCCAGTGTTTGTTATATATGGTTTTATATGGTTGATAATTATTATTGTTTGTGTGTTTGAACTTGATGTAACGTATTACAAGAAGTTCAAACATAAAGATCAAAGATAAAATCAATCATAAGGTAAAAACATAAGTTTCAATACTAAGTTGAGTATGTGAAATAGTAGATTCGAATTATGTAAGGTTTGACATTCGAATCTGTGTCAGATTCGAATGTAGTCCTAGATTCGAAGCTAGGCAGATTCGAGAGTGTCTATGAGAACAAAATCAAATGGGCCTTGGGCCATATTCGAGTTTGGCCCATAACAGACTCGAATTAGCCTCTATAATTAGGGATAGACTCGAAATATTATCAGACTTTTTGCAGAATTCGTGAGTGATTAAGCAAAAGGCGATCTCGAGTTTATCATCAGTGTTAGTGCCGTTTCGGAGAGAATCAGTTCGTAGGATCGTTCGTGTGTCGTTCGTTCAGCCTCTGATAGTCTCCGTGTTTCGTGTGTGAGAGTTGTTTCCGTCTACCCGTTAACGAGGATTCCGCACTCGTTGACGGTTTCGCGTCTAGATAGATCTCGTAGTGGTAGACCTGACAAGACCAAGATCGAGATGGTTGTTCTAGTCGTTTCCAGCCGAGAGATGATGATCTTTAACGTGTAGAGTCAGAGGGGATAGATAGGCAGAGGGACAAATCTTCCCAGAGGTTTGATCGCAGACCTGATGACAAGGGTAGCCGTTTAGTGGGACTGAGCGTAGAGGAGGAGCTTCAAGTTTCGGGTCTGTTACGGGAGAGAGGTGGTGTTGGAGATGTCGACAGAGGCATACTAGGGAGGGTGATCCCTGGTACATGCGTTGTTTTTGTCGTGGTCAGTCGGGCCATACTCAAGCCGGTTGTACCTCTAGAGACCCGCTGTGCTTTAACGGTGGGTGAGCCGGACATCAGGCGTGGGATTGTATCGCCCCGTGACAGGGATATTAGAGGTAGAGGGAGTTGAGACCACCTGCACAGAATCAGAGTTCTACAGGTTCTTCTGCACGTACCCGAGCTCGAGGCTGGGTGTTTCAGTTGACGGCAGAGGAGGCTAGAGAGACAGCTGATGTAGTTTCCAGTCTGTTTATTTTAATACAGTCATAGTGCTAGAGTTCTGTTTGGCTCTGGGGCGAACCATTCTTTTGTGTCTTTCACTTTTACTGCTTATTTCACTGCTCCACCTGTTGAGTTACCGGAGTCGTTGATTATAGAGTTAGCAGATGGTAGTGCCTCTGTAGTTAGGCACATGTATGATCAGTGTGTGTTAGAGATAGATGGTCATCCGTTTAGAGTTGAAGTAATGCCTATAGAGGTTGGTAGTTTTGATGCCATAGTGGGCATGGACTGGTTAGCTTCTTAGCACGCAGATATTTCTTGTTGCAAGAAGATTATTCGCCTACCTGTTTCTGAGGGTCGTGTCGTTACCATGAATTTAGAACGCAGTAGAGGCAGTGTTGAGGTCATTTCTGCAGTCCAGGCTCGTCGTCACTTAGCCAAGGGTTGTTCTTCCTTCTTAGCTTATGTAATCGATGCAAAGAAGGAAGAAGGCTTTATAGGCTGTTGAGGTTGTTTCTGAATTTCCCAATGTGTTTCCTAAAGAGCTACCTGGGTTGCCACCAGACCGACAGGTAGAGTTTCATATAGAGTTAGTGCCAGAGGCTACTCCTAGTGCATGTGCACCCTATCGACTAGCTCATACCAAGATGAGGGAATTGATGAGTCAACTTCAAGAGTTGTTAGACCGCGGATTTATTCGGCCTAGTTCTTTGCCGTGGGGGTGCTCCAATTCTCTTTTTTAAGAAGAAGGACAGGTCGATGAGGATGTGTATAGTCTATCGTGAGCTCAATAAGGTGACTGTGAGGAACCGTTACCCTCTACCACAGATAGATGATTTGTTTGACCAGTTACGAGGGGCCAGTGTGTTCTCAAAGATTGATTTGCGGTCGGGATATCATCAGTTGAGGGTACATGATCAAGACCTTGCGAAGACAACGTTGTGAACAAGGTACGACCACTACGAGTTCTTGGTTATGCTGTTTGGACCAATGCCCCAGCAGCTTTTATGGACCTGAAGAATAGGGTTTTCCGTCTATATCTTGACCAGTTCGTCATACTGTTTATTGACGACATATTGATATACTCTCAGTCAGTAGGGGAGCACAGAGCACATCTACGGGAGATTCTTTGCGTAATACGGCGCGAGAAGTTGTATGCGAAGTTTTTGAAGTGCGAATTTTGGTTTCGAGAAGTCCAGTTTTTAGGACATATTGTTAGAGGTGAATGTCTTCTTTTGTAGACCCAACCAAGATTGAGGCCGTCATGAGCTGGGAGAGGCTGATGAATGTAGCAAAGATTCACGATTTTCTGCGGTTAGTGGCCTACTCTCGTCGATTCATCCAAGATTTCTCCTTGATTGCTGTACCGTTTACCCATTTGACTCGTCATTTAGTTCCATTTGAGTGAACTGAAGATCATGAGTTTGTATTTCAGGAGCTAAAGCGCTGATTGTGTAAGGCTCTAGTATTAGCGTTACAAGAGGGCACGAGCGATTTAGTGGCATATAGAGATGCTTCGGGGACCGGGTTCGGGTGTGTGTTGATGCAGAGGGCTCAAGTGATTGCATATACTTCTCGTCAGTAGAAGGATTACGAGAAGAACTATTCGACTCACGACCTGGAGTTGACGGTTATTGTGTTCGCGCTAAAGATCTGGCGTCAGTACTTATATGGGGTTCCTTTTACGTTGTTTACTGATCATAAGAGCCTCCAACATCTATTCAGCCAGCGAGACCTGAACATGAGACAGAGACGGCGGGTTAGAGTTGATTAAAGATTAGGACTGTGATATTCAGTATCATCCGGGAAAGCCGAATGTAGTAGCAGACGCACTGAGCCGAAAAAAGCGTGGGTCGACTAGTCGAGCTCGTATTTATAGAGTTGAGGTAACTTCTACATTGATAGAGAGAATTCAGGAGGCTCAAGATACAGAGATGCGTACATAGAATCACCAGGGAGAACATATTTTGGGCCAATTGCAGGAGTTTGAGACAGATCTCGAGGGCTATACACAAGACAGGGACGGGTCTGGGTCCCTAGAGCTGGTGATGTGTGTACGTAAATACTAGAGGATTCACACAAGTCTCGCCTTACTATTCATCGGGGTAGCACGAAGATGTATCAGGATCTACAAGTACTGTATTGGTGACCTGATATGAAACGGGATATAGTAGAATGTGTTGAGAGTTGTTTGACTTGCCTGCAGGTGAAGGCAGAACACCAGAAACCACATGGTCGATTACGACCGTTAAAGATTCCATAGTGGAGTTGGGAGCACATTAAGATGGATTTCGTTACGAAGGTACCGCGGACTCCGCATAGATATGATGCGATATGGGTAGTAGTAGATCGGATTACGAAGACAGCTCACTTTCTGCCGCTCAGAGAGACGTATACTTTGGACCAGCTTGCTCGAGTTTACTTCTATGATATCGTTTCCAGACTTGGAGTTCCAGCTTCTATAGTCTCAGATCGCGATGCCCGATTTACTTCTAAATTCTGGCAGAGCCTACAGCAAGCCTTGAGCACCGGAGTCCAGATGAGTACTGCTTATCGCCCCCAATCCTATGGACAGTCCGAGCGTATGATACAAACGATGGTGGATATGTTATGAGCTTGTGTGATGGATTTTGGTGGTAGTTGGGATCCTCATCTACCTTTAGTCGAATTTGCCTACAACAACAGCTAACACTCCAACATTAAGATGTCTCCGTTTGAAGCTCTATATGGTCGTAAGTGTCGCACCCCAATATGTTGGATAGATGTAGGGGAAAGAAAGATTGCAGGTCCTGAGATCATCTAGTAGACAAGTGAAAAGATAGCAATAGTCAAGGAGAGACTGAAGATAGCTAAGAGTTGACAGAAGTATTATGCAGACAAGAGGACCAAGGAGTTTGAGTTTGAGACGGGCGAGTGGGTACTACTGAAGGCGTCCCATTGGAAGGGCGTGATTCGGTTTCGCCGTCAAGGTAAGCTCAGTCCGAGATTTGGCGGACCATTTCGTATGGTAGAGCGTGTAGGCACTCCGGCCTACAGATTAGTGTTACCTCCAAAGTTGCACTAAGTACATCCTACCTTCCATGTCAGTTACCTACAATGATGTTTAGTCTCACATGAAGAGACTGTCCCCATGTTAGAGATTGAGGTTGATGAGAAATTGAGATATGTAGAGTATCCCGAGGCTAAAATAGATCGGAAGGTAAAGAAGCTACGAAAGAAGAAGATTATAACATCCGACACAAAATCAGGTTAGCAACTATAACTTAATCAGTAGTTATTAGAAAGTATAACCTAATCAGTGGTCATTAACAATTAATCTCGGTGGTTAACAAACTTCATAAGGAAATTCATTTCAATTAGAAACAATTTCATCGGTGCGATGAAACGACAAATTAATTAATCCGATCGGTTTACGATATGATGGATTAATTTAACTAAGTACATAATTAAATTAAGATTAGTGACACTAATCATGCATTAACGAACTTACATAACCTTAATTATGCAAGACTAAAACAATCCATTAAACTAATGCATTTATAAGTATTTATGAAATTACATAAAAAAGAAAATACAAGAATGCATTTTGAAATACTTTTATACAAAATAAAATAGAAAAATACATCAATATTACCCTCATATGGCCGGCCACCATAGGAGGTACACACCCTCATTTGACTTCAATATTTTATTGAAATGACATTGCACAATCTTAATCAACTTTAAATCCACTCATTTTGCTAAAATGTGCACTCAACCTCCAACCTTTTATCATTTCATTCACTTTTTCCATCAATAAATAAGACCAACTATTTCACTTCATTTCCACACCTTCACAACACAAAAATCTTTCTTTCTCTCTTGCAAAAATCCGGCCAAGAAGGCCTCCCACAAAGCCAAAGTTGCAATTTCTTTTGTTCTTCAAAGTTTCAAGTGTTTTTGGTGCAACCTCTTCAAGAATTTCAACTTCTACTAGTTTGCATTCCTCTAATACCTCAAAGTAAGTAAATACTAACTTACAATCTCTTATATTTATGTTTATATAAGTCTTTAATAATATATATAATCACCAACAACAACAAGTTTCATAAAAAAACTCAAGTTTATAAATCCTAGTTTTGTTTTAAGTTTGTTTTCTTCATATGTATTTATAAATATATAAACACATTATGTAAGTATGAATATTATGAAAACAAGTTATATAAATGTGTTTCATAACCTTTTATACATTTGGTTTTTGAATAAACAACAAGAATCACAAGTTGTTTCAAGTTTATGAAATCCAGATTTGTGGCAGAAAATTACGTCGACTTTGAAAAATCATAACTAATTCAAAACTTAACGAAATGAGTTGATTCTTGTTTCAAACGTTAGATCTATGTCTTTACTAAATATCAGGAGGTTCTCATAATCTAATATGGAGTTTTGAACACCCCAAATATTATTTGGGAACCCGAAAGTTTAACAGCTCAAAAATGGCCAACATAGGGTTTTTAACGAACCTTTTCCCTAACCTAAACACCTTGAAAAATGGCTGTTCTTAACTTGAAAAATTTTTTGTACGTATTAGTTTTATGACTATGAATATGAAAGTCCAAATCATTTTGGAGCTTGGTCAAAAACAGCCACAAAGTAGGCCAAAAAATCTTTAAAAAGCTGAAAAATTATATATATAAACTTGACGTTTTTAAGTGGGTTTTATTTATGAACTTGTTAAGTTGGGTGAATTAAAACATAAAAACTCTTATGCATACATATTATCGTATATATATGGGTGTTATTAAGTCCCTCATATAATCTGGAACTCGGTTAAACACCTCAAGTCTCATCTTAAGTCATCAACTAAATCTACGTTTTTACGCTCGTTTTGCCATCAATTTACGGCGAGGCTTCATAGCCCCTACTTTTAGGGATACGTTTTGGGGTAGAAATACATGCTTCATTTTCATATGGACACAGAAACTACTTCATTTCTTTTATGTACGACACATGTGGTCCCATCAGCACTAAGAGCATGGATCGTTAGTTACATTTTATGTAAGCGCGAATATATTATGGATAGATCTATCGGGATTAATGTCCCCCACCTAGGTTGGTGGTTCCAATTGCTAAGGGCTGCATATATATTTAACATTACGGTATTACAGCGGGGAATACTGCAAATGGCAAACTCATAATTAAGTTTCGGTTGCATGATAGTTTTATGTAATACATAACATGGAATTTATGCTTTTATAAATTCAAACTCAACTATTGATGTCCATACAAGTCATATTTTCACGTAAACCTATGAACTCACCAATAAATTTGTTGACGTATTTTAGCATGTATTTTCAGGAAATTAAGGCACGTGCACTACAGCGGAAGTATTCCAAGGCTTTCGTACTTTTAGAGTCGCATCTTTTCAAAACATCGGAGATTTATTTGCATTATTAATATCATTATGGTTGTGTATTTGAATTTCTGTAATTTGCGAACTACTTACGTTTTATTTTGGTTATGTAAAAAAACAATGTTATTCCCTGTAGTTTATTAAATGTATTTTTCGAAAACGTCTATATAGTGGTCATTCACTTGATTATGACTATGCTTCCGTGACGTCATGCCTAGTTGCCAACCGGGGTAACGGGGTGTGACAGATTGGTATCAAAGCCATACTTATAGTGAACTAGGTTGCATTAGTACCCTAGACTGTAGCTACACTTAAGTTTTACTGATTTTAGATAAACATTTCGAAGATAACTAAACGTTAAAAATGGGCCATGATGACAGAAAACATGTCAAGCCACACAATTATTATCATGTCTGACTCAGAAGAGGAGTACACCCCCACAAGCCGATCGAATACGGAGGTATTCCCCGAAAAGGACCCAATTGAGGAGGAAGACCCATCGGAGGAAGAAGATCCCTCCGAAGCAGAAGAACCAGTGAAGGAATCCGAGGAGGAACCCATGGAGAAAGACGAATCCTCCAATGGATGGGGAGAAGCATCCGGAGAGGACCCACCATCCCCGGTGGCCCCCTCCTACATCCCATACCACCCTGAAGTCCCATCCCATAAACCATATCGTCCACACCCCAACGACCCACTCATATTGTTCACGCCAAGGAAAAGGGGTAATGATGCCATAGCGGGAGTCTATCCCGGTTCCTGTTCCTCAGCCAAGCCCACCACAGCAGCGACGGGCAGACGCTCGTAGATGGGGCTGGATCCCCGAGACCCTCTAAGAGTGGAGGCGAGAGGAGGGAATCCCCTCCAGTTCGAGGTCGGAGGACCATCCTCCGCACCAACCCCACCACTCACCCAGGAACCCGCAGACCAGACAGTGCCCCTCCTAGTGGCAAGAGCCACTCGACACGATCTCCAGAGCCGACTACTCAACCTGGACATCGGGGAGATCACTTCGAGGATCGAGCCTGAAGAGACGCAGAATACAAATATCTACTGGGCCAACCAGCACACTCTAACCATCCAGCAAGACGCACTGGAGGAACTCCGTCAGAGACTGGCCGACTGCGAGGCACGTAACGAGGTGCTGGCACAACGCCTCAACGCCCTGGAGCAGGGAGAGACCCCCGATCACTCCCACACTTAGTGCTTTTCTATCATTGTAATTGTAACAACTATGAATGTATGTGTTTAAATTAGAATAGGACTTGAAATTTTTCGGGTAACAACCCGACCCATATGTAAGAAATTATTTATCAAGCCCTTTATTAATGAAAAATTAAGTTTAACAATGAATCGGTGTTTAATGTTATAGAACTGTATGCCTTATGAAAATTCGAACCTTTAAGACTCAACTTCTCACACTATGCTCTTCTATTTAAACTTTAAGATAATGCCGTCGAAAAGAGCCATGAAGACTGCCGAGATCGAGCAACTGGTCGCATAATGAATGGCAGCTGCTATAGCCACCTATGAGACCAACCGCAGTAGCACCACCAACAGCGACAGAGGAGCAAGCCGCACTACGGGAGGGTTTGACTCAACTCAGAAAGGGTGTGGTATTAAGGGATTTCTAAGCTGTAAGCCTCGATACTTTAACAGGACGGAAGGCGCTGTCGGACTAGTTCACTGGTTCGAGAAACTTGAGTCTGTATTCCGCCTTAGTGGCTGTAACGAGGATGAAAAGGTCAAGTTTGCTACTCACACTCTACAAGATAGCGCACTGACTTGGTGGAACTCATATGTCCAATCGGGTGGAATCAATACGGCTTACCAACTCGCCTAGACTGAGTTGAAACAAATGATGATGGATGACTATTGCCCTAGAAACGAACAGCAAAAGATGGAGTCTGAGTTTTGGAATCTTGCTATGAAGGGAACAGATATCACTGGGTACACCAACCGTTTCCACGAGTTGAGTCTACTGTGCCCACAAATGGTCACTCCAGAGTACAAGCGTATTGAGCGCTACATTTGGGGACTCGCTCCTCAAATTCAAGGAAATGTTATTGCCTCCAAGCCAACTACAATTCAAGGCGTCATTCGGATGGCAAATAAATTGATGGATCAAGTGGCAAGGAGAGTGGAGGCCAAGGCAGGGGAGAACAAAAGAAAATGGGAAGACAAATTAGGGAAAGGTTCGGGCTCAAAGTCTAAAAAGCCCGAAACCATTAAGGCATTCGTTGTCGGGGCTGAGCCAAGAAAGGGTTACACCGGCAACAAACCGTTGTGTAACCGATGCACCTACCACCACATAGGTCCCTGTCCAACCGCTTGCGGGAAATGTAAAAGACTTGGTCATCTGACCCAAGATCGTAAGTATAACACCAACGGAAACAACAGTGGCACGCAAAGGAGCTGCTTCGAATGTGGAATAGCTGGTCACTTCAAGAAGGACTGTCCAAAGTTAAGGAATGGTGGTGGAGCTCAAGGGAGAGCCTTTGTGTTGGGAGCCGGTGATGCTCTTCAAGATCCCAACGTAGTAACGGGTACATTCCTTCTTAATGATATGTATGCTTATGTGCTGTTTGATACTAGGGCTGATAGGAGTTTTATATCTGCTAAGTTTAGTAAACAATTAAATGCCACTCTTTCCCCTTTAGACATTACTTATGCTATAGAGCTAGCCGACGGAAAACTGATTGAAGCAAATAGTATAATTAAGAAGTGCACACTAAAATTAGCAAATCATCCTTTTAAGATAGGCTTGATACCTATTGAACTCGGAAGTTTCGACGTAGTTATTGGCATGGATTGGTTATCAGACAATCATGCTAAGATCCTATGTGGTAAGAAAGTGGTGCGTATACGGCTTAAAAAGAAGAAGGTCCTAATAGTCCAAGGAGAAAGAAAGAATCGCAAGTTGAACATCATCTCTGGTTTAAGAACGCTGAAGTGCCTTCGAAGAGGTTGTCAAGCAGTATTAGTTCATCCCGGTAGTTTGTGACTACCGAAAAGTCTTTCCTGAGGACTTGCCTGGACTTCCACCAGCTAGGCAAGTAGAATTTCAAATTGATTTGATTCCTGGAGCTGCACATGTGGCACGAGCACCTTACTGATTAGCCCCGTCATAAATGCAAGAATTATCCAATCAGCTGCAAGAGTTGTTGGATAAAGGATTCATCCGACCAAGTTCCTCACCTTGGGGAGCTCCGGTCTTATTCGTGAAGAAGAAAGATGGATCCTTTAGGATGTGCATAGACTATCGAGAGCTGAACAAGTTGACCATCAAGAACCGATACCCTCTTCCCAGAATCCATGACCTATTCGATCAGCTGCAAGGATCTTGCTTTTATTCAAAGATTGATTTACGGTCAGGATATCATCAGGTTAAGGTACGGGATGAAGATATTTCGAAGACGGCTTTCAGAACTCGTTATGGTCATTACGAGTTTCAGGTGATGCCATTTGGTTTGACCAGTGCACCAGCAGTATTCATGGACCTTATGAATCGGGTGTGCAAACCGTATTCGGACAAGTTTGTAATTGTGTTCATAGATGATATCCTCATCTACATTCAAAGCAAGGACGAGCACGAGCAGCGTCTGAAATTAATTCTGGAGCTTCTAGAGAAAGAACAGCTATATGCCAAATTTTTTAAGTTTGATTTTTGGCTGCGAGAAGCGAAATTCCTTGGGCACGTAATCAACAGCCAGGGAATACTAGTGGATCCATCAAAAATCGAGGCCATTAAAAACTGGGCAACCCCTAGAACTTCCACGGAAATCCGTCTGTTCTTAGGTCTTGCCATTTATTATAGGCGATTTATTGAGAACTTCTCAAAGATAGCTACTTCTCTAACGGAATTTACTCGTAAGGACGTGAAATATATTTTGGGTGAAGATCAGGAGACGACATTCCATCTGTTGAAGCAGAGGTTGTGTAGTGCACCTATTCTGTCCTTGCCGGAAGGAACAAAAAATTTCATGGTCTACTGCGATGCCTCACACAACGGGTTGGGTAGTGTGTTAATGAAAAAAGATAAAGTCATCGCTTATGCATCGCGACAACTCAAAGTCCACGAGGTGAACTATACGACCCATGACCTGGAGCTCGGAGCACTGATATTTGCTGTTAAGATATGGAGGCACTACCTTTACGGTACTAAGTGCACAGTGTTTACAGACCACAAGAGCCTTCAGCACATTCTAAATCAGAAGGAGTTAAACATGAGACAATGACGTTGGGTTGAGTTGCTCAGTGATTATGATTGTGAGATCTGTTATCATCCGAGCAAGGCAAACGTTGTAGTTGATGCCTTGAGCCGAAAGGAACGGGTTAAGCCCTTGAGAGTCCGAGCTTTGGTCATGACTGTACAGTCAAACCTAAATTCTCAGATTCTCGAGGCACAAAAGGAAGCAGTCAAGGAAGGAAATATGCTAGATGAAGCCTTGAGAGGCATGGATAGACAGTTCGAGACCAAGACCGATGGACGTTGGTACTTCATGACCCGGATTTGGCTATCGAAGTTCGGAGGGTTGAAGAAGCTGGTCATGGATGAAGGCATAAGACAAGATATGCTATTCACCCAGGATCAGATAAGATGTCTCATGACCTATAGGGATTGTACTGGTGGCCAAATATGAAGGGTGACATTGCTACGTATGTCAGCAAGTGCTTAACATGTTTGAAACTTAAGGCTGAGCACCAAAAACCATCAGGACTGTTGGTTCATCCAGAAGTACCCAGTGGAAGTGGGAGAAAATAACCATGGACTTCGTCACAAAGTTGCCAAAAACTTTTGGTGGTTATGACACCATTTGGGTGATTGTGGATCGACTCACAAAGACTGCACACTTCTTGCCAATCAAGGAGACTGATAGATGGATAAGTTAACCTGAATTTATCTTAAGGAAGTCGTCTCAAGGCACAGAGTCCCGGTATTGATCGTATCGGATAGAGACAGCCGGTTCACGTCACGGTTTTGGCAACCATTACAAGAGGCGTTGGGTACACGCTTAGATATGAGTACAGCTTACCATCCGCAAACCGACGGTCAAAGTGAAAGGACCATTCAGATGTTAGAGGATATGCTATGGGCATGTGTGATTGATTTCAGCAAGAGTTGGGACAAACACCTACCATTTATCGAGTTCTCCTACAACAATAGCTATCACTCGAGCATTAAAGCTATTTCGTGTGAGGCACTTTACGGGCGAAAGTGTCGATCGCCGATTTGTTGGGCTGAAGTAGGGTATAGCCAAATCACCGGCCCTGAGATCATTCACGAGACTACCGAAAAGATAGTACAGATTCGGAACTGACTAAAGATCGCACGGGATCGACAAAAAAGCTATGCAGATGTTAGGCGAACGGATTTGGAAATCCAGGAGGGAGACCAAGTAATGCTTAAAGTCTCGCCTTGGAAAGGCGTATTCCATTTTGGGAAACGAGGAAAACTCAATCCTCGATATATCGGATCATTCAAGATTTCCAAAAGAATTGGCTCGGTAGCCTACCGACTTGATCTGCCCCCGGAGCTAAGTAATGTACATAATACCTTCCACGTGTCCAACCTAAATAAATGCTTGTCCGACGAAACACTCGTCATACCCAAGGATGAACTGGAACTAGATGATAAGTTGCACTTCATTGAACAACCCGTAGAAATAATGGACCGAGAAGTCAAGAAACTAAAGCACAGCCGAATTCCGATAATAAAAGTTAGATGGAACTCTAAGCGTGGCCCTAAGTTTACATGGGAATGCGAAGACCAGTTTCGCAAAAAATACCCTCAGTTATTCTCAAGTGCTCAATCAGTGAAGGACGCGTGCTAATTTCTGGACGAAATTCCCTTAACAAGGGGAGATTGTAACATCCGACACAAAATTAGGTTAGCAACTATAACCTAATCAGTAGTTATTAGCAAGTTATAACCTAATCAGTGGTCATTAACAATTAATCAAGGTGATTAACAAACTTCATATGGAAATTCATTTCAAGTAGATACAATTTCATCGGTACGACTAAACGGCAAATTAATTGATCCGATCGGTTTACGATATGATGGTGTTGGATGTTTAATTTCGATCTTGTGGATTTATTTTGTAATAAATATTTCTAGTTAATTTACTTGTAATTTATTTCTAGTTTACTGTCTTAGTTATTAAAGGTCAAGGGGAAAATGTGTAATACCTTGAAACTTGGTTTTATTACCCTAGGTATTTATTGACCTAGGGTTCTGTGTAAAAGGCTGGAGACAATTGAATATTCACAGGGACATATCATTCTCAGCTGCCGCATATTATTGATATCATTCTCTTTGTCTTCTCTCTTCAATAATTGAGTCAATATTCTGTTTGTGTGTGATTGTTTGAGTGTTTATATACAAATCGAGTGCTGATTATGTCTGGGAATCAAAATTAACAAGTGGTATCAGAGCTCAGGAGGTGGATTTCAACTTCATCTTCTCGGATATTGTTGTTGTTCTTCGCTATTCTTCACCATCGTGCACGGTTTAAGCTTTCTTCTTCAAAAATATTTTTGTTTTCATGTTTTTCTTGTTAAATAGTCATCTCGTATACATCCTCTAGTGATTTAGAGCTGTTTAGGTTCAATCATTACAAGATTTTGTCCATTTAAATCAGATTTTTAGTCTTGAAAAAAAATATGGGTTTTCATCTCGGTTTGGTCCATTTTTGAATGATTTTTACGTGTTTTGGTATATTTTAACAACTTAAAAGTGTTTAAAATAATTTTCCAATCATTTAGAAACTATTTGTAGGCCAAAATCTACTAGTTGTAATTCTGGATAACTTCTGTAAAACTCATAACTGTTGTATTTCGGACCAGTTCAGACCCCATTCCGGACCATTTCGGACCTTAGTTCGGTCTACTTCGGACCACATTTAGGTGCACTTCGGACCAATTTTTCCCACATTTGGACCTCACTTTGGACCAATCGGAACTTCGGACCCTCCGAACTTCTGATCAAGTATTTTTAAAACACTTAATTTAACTTGTGCTTTCACTTATTCTTTCATTTCGGACAATCCGAACTTCGGTCCAAATCCGAATTCGGTATTTCCTTTTGAAAAAATTTATAAGTGTTAATCCGCACACTGTACTGTTCATCCGAAGTCGATCCATCCGAATTCGGCCCATCTGATCTTGGTCAAACAGAATTCGGTTCCATCTGAATTCACTGTTCTTTCGAATTTGATCCATCCGAATTCGGTCCATCTGATCATGGCCAAACAGAACTCGGTCCCATCCGAAGTCACTGTTCACCCGAATTCGGTCCCATCCAAAATCACTGTTCATCTGAACTCCGTACCATCCGAGGTACTGTTCATCCGATGTTCAGCTAATCCGAATCCAGTTTCCACCTTCAAGATCTCATTCTTTCATATCAGCACTATAAATCATGTCTAGAGAAGCTCATGTCCTAGGATCCGGGAACAGACCACCTGTTCTGTATCCAGATGAATATGAGCAGTGGAAGTCCCGATTTCTCAAGTTTGTAGGTATGCAACCAAATGGCAACTTGATGCTCCAATCAATATCCAAAGGCCCAGTTATCTATTATTTGGAAATTGCTGCAAGACCCGAAGCCGACCCACCTATTCTCGCATCCAAAGTTGAATGTGAACCTGCAAATGAGGCAGAGGGAGACAGACAACATGCTGACAAAAGGGCGGAATATCTGATCTACCAAGCCCTGCCCACTGATATCCTTGTAGGAGTAGACAGCAAGATGTCCGCTAAGGAAATTTGGGATGAACTAGAGGTTCAGATGCTAGGGGCCGACTTAGACGATAGAGCCAAGATTGAGGAGGCAAAGGCCTAGTTTACCGAGTTTAGGGCCAATGACGGGGAGTCACTACAGGCCACGTTCACCAGATTTTGTGCGGTTCTAAACGAACTTAGCAAACTGCACATAAAGACAGACAAGGATGACATCAACATCCAGTTTTTTGCTGCCTTAGCCCCTGAATGGCAAATTGCATGCCGAGCCATGCGACGAGTGTTGGACATCCCCAATGTGTCTATCAATGTGGTTTAAAGAATTGAAAAAGTATCAGGGTGACGTCGACCATTAGAATCAGATGGCCAATCAGTTAGCATCCTTGTTACTATCTGCAAATATGGGCATTAAACCAACTGATTCTCTGGCCCTGATATCCAATAAGAACCTCCCTACTGCAACATATACTCAAGGATCATCATCATTTTAATGTCGATATGCTTCTCCTCCGCGTGAGATTATACATGAAGAAGAAGCGGCAATTCAAGAACAGATAGCCTTATGGACTAATCGTCTACAACAGAGACGTTTCTCCAATAAGACGAACAATCAGCTCCGCTACGACACCGGCCCGCGGAGGTATTCAGATGACAGAAGAGATGACTATCGCCGAGATGACAGAAGGGATTATTATCGAAGGGATGACAAATATGACTATCGGGGTGACCGCCGTTATGAAAGGGGAGACGATAGGAGAGATGATCGCAGGGATGATCGACGCGATTATGACCGTAGGGATGATCTTCGGGATGATAGACAGGATGACCGACGTGATGATCGAAGGGACTATGATCGTCGGGATAACAGAAGGGACGATAGTAGAGAACCTCGTTGTGCCGACAAGAGGTCGGTTGAGAGGTGAGATGAAAGGCCAAGAGCTGAAGAGCCTAAGGGGAATGAAGAACATATGTGCTACAAGTGCGGCAAACCAGGCCACTTTGCTCTGGAATGCAAAAATAAGTACGAAAGGGACGTCGGTTATTATGAGCGGAAGCTGGAGGCCGCCAAGGAGAGGACTACTGCTCTAGCTCTGGTTGCCCAAGAAGATTATTGGGATGATGCGGATGCTGATGAAGACGATGATAAGGGTAAGTACTGCTACATGGCGGATCGTAATGGATTGGCTGGCTACGCCACAACGTCCGATTCTGATTCAGACAATGTTGCTGAGGGGGAGACAATGCAAAATCCACCAGCATGTCTGATGGCCAGATCCTAGGATCCACAATGTTCTTCAACAGATTCTGAGGCACCTGAGGTACATTCCTTTTACATTCCAAAGCATGTAAATAATTTATCTGTTTATAGTGAATGTAGGTGTCTGGGCTTAAACATAATGTTGTTAGCATTAGCCAACTATGTGATGCTGGCTACAAGGTTAACTTTGATGAGCACCTAGGGTACATACTGGATCCCCAAGGCAAGGTTGTGCTGTGTGCACAAAGGAAGAAAGGTGTATATGTTGTGGATATGAAATCTGCTGATCAAACAACTGAAACCTGTTTCATCTCAAGAAGCAATGCAGACCTAAACTGGTTATGGCACAAAAGGCTATCACACCTGAACTTCAAGAATATCAACAAACTCTATAAGAAAGAGTTGGTAACAGGTTTGCCTTCTATAACTTTTGTTATGGATAAATTCTGCACCGCTTATGAGAAAGGCAAGCAGAGAAAAACATCTTTTAAATCCAAGCATAATTTTTCTATTCATACTTCTCTCTTCTTAATCAACATGGACTTGTTTGGACCTGTCAGTGTCCCAATTCTAGGAGGTAGAAGATACACTCTTCCAATGGTTGATGAGTTCTGCAGGTTTACATGGGTGATCTTCCTAAAGACCAAAGGAGAGGCTGCTAGAAAAATTATTGGATTTATCAAAAAGATGGAAGTTCTAAGGTGTGTTTGTTGGATACCCTGCCATTTCTAAAGCCTGCAGAGTATACAACTACAAAAGAAAGGTGATAGATGAATCTATTAATGTCACATTTGAGGAGTCTAGGATTGCCTCTACCAAAGCTGTTCCTGAATCAGTTTCAGGATAGTTCAGCTTTGATGATCTTATGCATTCAAATGTTGAGGAAACAGACTCAAAATCTTCCACTTCACCCAGAGTGTAACCTGTCTACCACAATGGACATGATGATGATTATGTTGGTACACCCTGTGTGAATAGGTGTACAGACATAGTTAATGCAAGAACCAATCAATGTTGATTTCCCTGAATCCTCTGCTGATGTGTTCAACAATAACGATTCATTCTCAATTGGTGAACAGGCTCAGGATATCAATGTGTCTGAAAATCTTGAAAGTTGTTCTGCAAGTCCTAAAGAAAATGAAACTGATACCGGAGAATCTTCATTGAAACATGATCCTAAGTGGATCAAGTGTCACCCCAATGATCAAATAATTGGTGACATCAATAAAGGGGTACAAACTAGATGGGACAACTTACGAAACTTTTGTATGTTTTCTAGCTTTGTCCCTGATGGAGCCAACGAAAGTAGATGATGAACTTAAAGATGCCAATCGGATCACTGCCATGCAAGAAGAACTCAATCAGTTTGAGAGAAGAAAAGTATGGAAGCTGGTTCCTGTTCCTAAAGGTAAAACAAAAATTGGCACCAAATGGTTCTTCAGAAACAAAATGAATGAGCAAGGTCATGTCATTAGAAATAAGGCAAGACTGGTTGCTCAAGGCTATAAGCATGAAGAAGGCATAGACTATGATGAAACATTCGCTCCAGTGGCCAGGTTAGAAGCAATTCGTTTGTTTCTAGCCTATGCTGCCCACAAGAGCATGAAGGTATTTCAAATGGATGTCAAGAGTGCATTTTTAAATGGTAAGCTGCAGGAAGAGGTATATGTCAAGCAGCCCCCAGGTTTTGAAAGTGAACAACATCCAAGTTTTGTCTATAAGTTAGACAAAGCTCTCTATGGTCTAAAACAAGCCCCCAGACTGGTATGACACTCTTACTGATTTCCTTATGAGCAATGGTTATTCCAAAGGTAAAGTGGATACCACATTGTTCATAAAGAAGGTGAAAACTGATATTATGCTTGTTCAAATATATGTGGATGATATAATATTTGTTTCTACTAGTGAACAGTTATGCAAGAACTTTTCACTGCTCATGAAATCCAAATATGAAATGAGCATGATGGGTGAACTTACTTTCTTTCTAGGATTACAGGTTATACAAACCTCAAATGGATTTTTTATTAATCAAAGAAAGTATGCCTTAGATCGTCTGAAAAGTTTATGTTTTATCAAAGCTCTCAAATCAAAACTCCTATGGCAACCAATATAAAATTGGATGCTGATGCCTGTGGCGAAGCTGTTTCAGTAACAGCTTACAGGGGCATGATTGGGAGCTTGCTATACTTAACTGCTAGTTGAATAGATATTATTTTTACTACCTGTCTATGTGCTTGGTTTCAAGCTGATTGAAAAGAATCACATCTAGCTGCTATCAAAAGAATCTTTAAATACCTAAAGGGTACACCAGGTTTGGGTCTTTGGTATCCCAAAGACTCCAGCCTTGAACTAATTGGTTATTCAGATGCTGATTTTGCAGGCTGCAGACTAGACAGGAAAACGTGGATGTCAACTCCTTGGTGGTAAGTTGATCAGTTTGTGCAGCAAGAAGCAGAATTCTGTTTCTACTTCTACTGCTGAAGCTGAGTACATTGCTGCTGGAAGTTGTTGTGGGCAGTATCCATGGATGCAACATCAGCTTGAGGATTATGGCCTTGTATATAGGAAAATTCTTATTCTGTGTGAAAATACAAGTGCCATGGCTATCTCCAACAATCCAGTTTTCCACTCCATAACAAAGCATATTGAAGTTAGACATCACTTTGTCAGAGAGCACATCCAAAAAGGTAATGTGGAGGTAAGTTTTATTTCCACAGAAGAACCACTCATCACTTCCCCACAACATCCATCCTCTACCTCATTACTCAAATCCTATAATAAAAGAAAACCATTAGCCAAAAAGAAACCATCCTCCCAAACTAGCGCCTCTGACCCCTCCCAACAGGAGGCAGTTGTAAAAGAAGCAACCCCTGATGCCTTCACTTCCCCTATTTTGGGAGTAAGTGCAGCAAAGGGAGCAGGCTTCACTCCAACAAGAGTCCACCTTGAGTCAGCCTAGGCCCTCTGGTTCCTCCTAACAGGAACCAGTTGTACAAACGGAGACCACCAAATCAACAGTACAAGCCTCTCAAAAGGCTGAAGACATTGAAAGACCAGAGCCCTCTCCACTCCACACTGAGTCAACACAGTCACCACTTCATACTTCTCATACACAATCTGAGTCTGCACGAGGTGCCCAAGCTGCTGGAACACACCATCCAGCAGATCAGCCTCAAACTTCTACCCCTGGTGATGCAGCTGTTCCACACCCAACAGCTGTTGAAGGACTAACAACCCATGTTGATGAACCTTAGGGAATAGAACATCCCTTTGGTGAGGCTACTCCCCAAGTGCAAATACCATCATCAGCTTTCACCACTGATGATGTTGAAGTGCACATCCCTTTTCCCCATTAAGAGGTGTCTAAAGACCAAAGTACTACTGAGGGAACCACCCCAGCTCTTGATGAAGGTGCTACATTACCAGCAGCATCTGAAAGGCCACCCACTTCTATCCCTTCACCTCTTGATGTAGATACAGCCACTGCTGAAGGTCCCCTTGACCCTTCCAAGCTGTGCCACTTAACTTATGCCCAGACTATGGAATTAGTATCCAAAGTCTCCCTACCTTCACCTACTGAACCCCATACTCCACAATCCTCACCATCACCATCAGACTCCTCACCATCAACCCAATCCAAATTGTCAACCCATACACCTCCATCCCCCAAAGATCTATCTTTGAAGGATCAGCTGTCTGTGCTAACCAAGAAAGTTGGCTCTTTGGAAAACACCATGACCTCCCTCTCTTCCATCATTTCAGACTATATGTCTGCCCAGCTTCAAGGGTTCTTTGATTCGTTCAGGACTTCTTTCCCAACCCTTGCTCCCTAAGCTGAGCATTCTTCTCAGCTGCTTGCACTCACTGCACAGCTGCAACAACTATCCTCCTCCCTCTCATCAATTCTTTCTAACCAGGACTCCGTATCCACACTGTCAGCTGTTTCCCAACAGTTGTCAGCCATTGCTGAAACCTGCTCAAATACTCTTCCATCCACTCTGGCCAGTCGAAATACCTTAGTGGTATCTCTGTCTACTTCTGTGTCCTCAAACTTTGATGATATGCAAGAATCCCTTGAACTGACTCTTAAATAGCTTTAAAGTTTGGTGTTCACAGAATCTGACAAGGATGCTATCTCATAGCTGTCCTCCCTTGCTACCTATCATTCTTCTTCTTTTCACACCTTTGTTACTTCAGGCAGAACTGTTGTTGATGGCTCTGTGCAATCTCCTTCAAAGGGGGAGAAGATATCTGCCTTGAAGACCAAGTCTAGGGTGGAGAAATCTTCATCTCCCTTTAAAGAGAAATCAGCTTCAGTAGGGCAGGCAGCAGGACCTTCCCAAACTGGCCCTATTGCAGGTTCTTCTAAAGTCTCTAAAATTGCTCAGCTTACTCAGGCTGGATCTCTAAGCCCTGCACCATCTAAGGGGGAGAAATCCATTCCTGAGGACAGGCCAAGCAGAAGGAGACATATGATTTTAGATCAAACTAAAGAAGAAGAGGAAGTGGAGACTAAAGCTGTTACAACTAAAACAGCAAGGGGAAAAGAAAAGGCCTCGGTGGACACTGACTATCTCAAAGCTGCTCAACTCAAATTTGACAAGCCTCAAGCCAAGGAAATGGGCGTTTCACTGGAGACTTATTACACATTTAAAGAAGAGCAGCTTAAGATATTGGAAAGACAAAATAAGGAAGAAGCCTCTACCAAAGCTGCCAATGCCTTTGCATTCAAGAAGGCAAGAAAAGTTAAAATGCCTCCTTGGATGTTCAAAGGAAATTGTTAGAGGCTGCAAAAGAGTCAGTGACTGAGAAATAAGGAGAAAAAGAGCAGAGTGCACAGGTTTTAGTGACCATGTAAAAGCCTGTATCCTCCTTAGCAAGAGCCCAAGTACACTTTTATAATGTGGCAAGAAAGAAGTTCTTTGATGTTGCCAATAGAATACTTGCCAAGGAGAGTATTATCAAAGCTGTCCCAATCTCAAGGAAAGGTAAATGTTGGAAGCTTTAAATAACCAGGCTAGGTGCCGATGGTCAAGAACTTGAAGCTTATGAGTCTAATAATGTTGCCTGCATGGGGTATCGAGAATGGGTTAAGTTGGTCGTTGCCCTGAGCAGATCAAAATCTAAAACTGCTAAAACTGTCAGGGCATATGTTAGAATGCTGATAGAGAAGGTAAAGGATCTGGGCTTAGTTCATGAATAAAAAATCAAGGGTATCTCTCTAGTGGAACCCAAGATTAAGCCCAGGAGAAAGAGAAAGGATACAGAGCTTGAAGAGCTCCTCATGATGATTGAACAGGGCATTCTTGCTGTTGAAATAAAAGGGGTGAATCACAGTCTGCCCAGAGGAGTTGAGCTTGAAGAAGGCGAACTCATAGAAGAGCCTGAATTTGGGGTATCCTTTGTGAACCCCTTATCAAAGAAAAGGTGTTTCTAGAGAGCATTTATTCTGCATAAAGTTGGTCTCAAACAGATCATAGCCTTTAGACTCCCTGATACTTTTAAACAATCATCAAAATAGAGAGCAGCTATCTGGGAACAGCTTTAAGGTTTCTATGAGAGAGGAGAACTTCAACACCCTGACTTCGTATTTGTAAGACATGAAGTAGAAGAAATTAAAGAGACCATGGTGAACTTTGAACAATTGTTTGAAGGAAGGCGACAGCTTGAAGGTCCATCTACTGCTGAGTAGATGAAGAATGGAAGCTGTCCATAAGTTGGACAGGCTTACCATTATTTGTTCCCACCATCAATAGTCCAATTTGTTGAAATTTTCCTTGTACATATGTTGTACTTTATTATATCAATTGTAATCTATCTTATTACATTAGTCGTAGTTTACTTTAGTACATCAGTTGTACTTCTGTAAAACATGTGTTGTTTGTAATCAATATCAGTGTATATATAAACTGATCTTTTACTTTACTTCAATGTTGTAATTTAATTTCAGCAAAATGTAATGTAAAAAATATATGGTGATCGTTGATAGAATCAATTTAGACTGATTATTGCAAATTGGGGGACATTGTTAGGCACAAATAGGCCTCAGTCAAACCTGTTATACATCTTAGGGGGAGATTATTAATCAAACCTGTTTGATGCACTTGAAGGTATAATTTAAGGCCTCTTAATGCCTTATTGAAACCTGAAAAGTGATATGCAATATAATTCAAAGCTGCTTACCCCGTTGCATTTGTTACAACTAAGGCAGATTGTTCAAGTTGTTTAACACTGTTGAACAGACTGGACATAAACTCTCTACGCTGCTCATACCTATTGAGCAGCTTGGACAAATTCTAAGTGTTCTGTACTTTGTGAACAGGCTAAACACTTTATGGAATATGTTTCCATGTCCTCATGTATTGTCTTGGACCAAAAGATCAGTTTACAAAGTTGAAGACAAAGTGGAAAAACAGAAGCTGCTAAGACTGCCCATGCTGTTCTTTAACATGAAGACAAAGTGGATATTTCAAATGGGTGACAGACCATTTCTTATATCAAAATGGCCATAATAGAAGATGAAAGGTTTAAAGTTGACTTTCCTCTTTTAGTTAAAGTCTTCTTTAACAGAGACAAAAAGGAAAAGACAAAGATTATGCAATGCAGGAACAAATGTTGTTTTGTCAGAACGTGCAGAAAAGTATTTTTGTCTTTTTGGAAAGACATTCCACTATCTCTATATCCAATGACGAAACTTCACTGGGATTCTCTGTGAGAGTATAAAAGGAAGCTTCTAAGGAATGTGAGATAATCAAGAGTGTGATATTCAGAACGTGCAAAAGAATTGTGTTTTCATGCATGCAAAGTCTGCTTGAATAAAACAGGTGAGTGTGTCCAAGCTGTTCTTGTTGAAGCTATGTGTCTGTCTGTCTTGTAATATTAGTGAGTTCATCTTTGTGAGTGTATTCATTGTAACTGGTCTGAGTGTGTCTTAGATTAGTAGTCTCTGTTGTTTCTGTCATCTCAGCTTGAATCATTTCGCGGTTCAAGCTTGTTTGTAATTAACACTTGTTGATAAAATACATACAAACATTGAGAAAATGTATTTTAATTTTAAATAGTTTTATTCCCCCCCCCCCCCCCTATAGCTTAGAGCAACATACTAGGGAAACCTTTTGGGACCTACAGTTTTATTCTGAGAATTTTGACTAAGTCAAATATCGGGTCCATCCGAAATTCGGACCATACTTCACTCCATCTGAATTCCGTATCATACATCCGAAATTCAGACCACTCTTCGCACCAAACATCAAATCCATCCGAAATTTTGACTTTCATTTCTTCCAGTGGCCATAACTTTTGACTGGAATATCGTTAGAGGGCCTACCATATGCCAAAATGAAGCTTGAAATGAGATCTACGATTTATAACATTGGAAAATCCAGTTCGGTCAATTTTCGAGGCCCAATTCGACTCCAGAAAAAAGTTACAGGCATTTTTCTGTAGAGAAGCTGAAAAATCAACGTCCAAAACCCATTTCGGATCCACGTTTCACTAAGTTACCAACCTCAGATACATTTGTCTAGCTTCGAATTTGGATATCTATCCATAGACAATCTTTTGATCTGTCAAGCTTGGATTAATTTGAAAATTTCGATCCATTGCCCATCAAATTTCAATTCAGGAACCTCGGATTCATCAGCATCCGAACTTGTGAAGTATCTTAGTTTTTCCAGTTTCCAATCTAGAAGATCCACCTTTTACACTCCACAATCATGACTCAAGGATTTTCCACACATGAGAAGACTCTAGAGGAGGAGAAAGTTGATATATCTCAAGTCTGTCTCATGAACCACTCCAAACGGGTACAAAGTTCTTCAACTTCGTCTAAAATTATATGATACACAATCCTTATTTGATTTTAGATCTAGTGATGAATTTTATGAACTGCAATGTCAATTACATGAATAAAAGAATGAATTGATTGCTAAAAAAGAAAAATCCACTGAGTATAAAAATAAGTGGTTAAACGAGCATGAGTTGGTAAAGACATTTTTACTTGAAAAAGTAAACGCTGAGGATAGAAACATTTACCTTAGGAGTTGTATTGATACAATCACCGAGGAAAACAGATCCTTGAAGTCTGAACTGTCTGTTCTTTCAAAACGCTTAGAGTCTGTAAGTATGGAAAACTTAGACAATCTAAGTAATATTTTCACTTCTTTTCTCATCTTCTTCTTTTCTCATCCTCTTGGGTTAAGACTTTTTCCGGTGATTGGAAAAAGAAAGACTTGAACCCGCAACCCATATACCTTAGATCATAAAATATAGGTAAAACTGATTGAACCTTTTCCAAATACTTAGGGTTTTTAAAACCAATTCCTTGTTTGGAATGATAAAACCTAGTCCCTTTGGGTTGATTTAGATGAATAGTTTGTTCAGTTTGACCCCGTTTTAGAAATTTTTTTATCGAGTAATCACTCTAGAGGAGGACTTGTTGTCTAGCTATTCATCAGCAGAAATGAACGCCGAACCTGTCAAACCAATCCCTCATCCTTACATTCCTACAAAAGTTCTTTAACACAAAACAAATGTTTTAGAAAAAGACTTAAGGACAACTCGAGAGAAAGCCCTTGGTTATCAAGAAGCTCTTCTCAAAAGCGAGGAAAAATTGGTAAGACAAAGTTTTGAACAAAATGTAGGATTAACCATCTACAAAGAAAAGTTTGACACAGTTTCAGGAAGATTAAATTCTCACTTAAAATAGTAAAAAGTTTCTAATCCTACCAAAGTCCCACTTGCATCATCAGACAAAGATAAAGCTGAGGTTGAAGTTCCTTTAATCATTTTTGAATATGAGTATTCAAAATCTTCAATAGCTGTAAGGTCACCACGTCTACGGATCGAATCAAGGCGCGACGTCGTCCAACAAGTGCGGAATCCTGATTAGACGCTTAACGGATCACGCACGGAACACAGAGCCGAACATGATGCTAGCCGATATAACATCCGACCCCACATGATGTATTGGTCCTAAAACTCTCTGAAACTCTTTCTAGCTTGTACGTGCACTTTCACAAGCTCTGAATATCGTTTTTCCTGAAAGTTATGAAAATAAGCTGATTAAGTTCTAATTATATCAGCTAAGTTTTTTTAGGCCCAAGCCCACGAACTTATAAGTTCAGGCCCAAGAACCTACGAACTTAGGCTAGCTAAGTTCGTATGGTGTGACTTAAGTTCGTGGCTTTACCCTTACGAACTTATCTTCACATTCAAGAAATTATCTTTACAATCTAGAACTTAACATGCAAATGTAGACATCTAATACAATCAAACACACATGACTTGTATTAATAAAGCCTCATCTATTAAATTTGACTATTTATTACGTATCTAGACTGCTATCGTCACATAGGGTGCACCAACAGACTTCCCCTTGACGATAGCTTCTAGAAGATATCCATTATACTATAGAACTAGGCTCATCTAAATTACTACATGCATGGAGTCCCTGCTCAACTCAAACTTTGACAACTTTCTGCTAGTTCCTGCCTTCAGATCTCAAATTCTCATCAAAAGAAAGTTCATGACCATGAAGTTTATGCAGGTCATCCTTAGACAGGTTAACAAGGTGCAAGGGATCATATACTCTCAAACTTACCTTCTCTTCCTTCTCTTCCATTACAGCCTCTCTAGTCTCACAATCCACATACCACCACATAAGATCACCTAAGATATCTTGTGGCATTGGTTTTTGTGAAACCTTCTTCAGACATCGGACTGGCTTGTAGTGAATCTTCATCATAGGTCTGCCTGTTAACGGATCTATTCTTATGTTGTCCATGACCCTCTTACCTATTCTCGAATTCAACCATTCAAATTTTCTAGACCGTCCTTCCCTTCTGATGATCTTTGCAATGATTTCAGCATAGGGGTCGTCGCCAATGTTGACCAACTCCTTCCAGGCTAAGGCTTTAATTTCACATTTAGGTAAAGAATTGAAGTCCTTCAGCCTTCTTCTTAGATATTAAAGCCTAACTTTTCTCTTTAGAATGAATAGCTGCAGATCAATTCGACCCTAAACCACAGTTTTCTCTTTTCTTCTTTTGTAAGCTCCCTATCAAGCATTTTAGATTCTGATTCAACGTCTAAGGTAGATTTAAGCACTTCTATGTCTATCACGCTCTGATCTTCACTTGTATATATCTCTGTGATAGGTTGCTGCTGAATCACTATCTCATTAGTATCGTCATCTTCATCCATCACAATTTCATCGTCTGACTTCCAATCAGGTATATATTCTGGAATAAATTCTCCTTCCTCAAGCTCTTCCAGATCTAAGTCACTTCAAAATCAAATATTAGATCCTCATCTTCCAACCCGGCCAAGGCTCCAATCATTTCGTCTTGAACAGATTCTAAAGCTTCGGGAGCCTTGCCTTTGTCTTTGTCCGAGCCTACTGATCTAGGCTCCCCCTGTAGTTCAGCTTGCTAAGTAGTCTGTTGTGAAAGATTCGCTAGCTCACTGTCTTTTTGTTGTGCACCTGAGTTTCCTCCATCATCTTCCCTACGACTCCCCCTCAACTCATGTCCTCTACAACTCTCCCCCTGAGCTGCACGATCTATTAAACTCTGCTTCATTAGGGTTTGAAGAGTTACTATTTGTTGTTGTTGGGCAGCCACTGTTTGATCTAAATTTGCATTATGTTGATCTAAAAGAGCATTATGATGTTGTAACTCTTGGACTGCTCTTGTAAGTTGAAAGATTTGGACTGATTGGACATCTACAAGAGCTTTCAGTTGACTAATGGTTTGGTCGTCTGTCGATGGCGTTGTTGATGTTGATGGAATGGCGGTTGATGATGACGGAGTGGCGGTTGATGATGATGGAACAGCGGTTGATGGTGATGGAGTGGCGGTTGATGATGATGGAACAGCGATTGATGGTGATGGGGTGGCGGTTGATGATGATGGAGCTTCTTGAGCTAGGCATTGGCCTTTGGCCCGTTGTTGCCTTGCAACCAACGCCTCTTCTTCGAGTACAAAGTCTTCGTCTCCTTCTTCTTCATTGCGTAGACTAAAAGCTGGATGACGAACCTTTTGTCAACGTACTACAAGTCGAGTTCCATGTGTCTCAAATGCAGTGGAGGGATTTTCAGCTTCTCTGAAGTCTCTTTCAGTCTTTGAGTCTGTATCAGATGTAGACTCCACAGCCCCTTCTGCTGATTCCGGCTTGTAATTCTCTATGTCGTTGAAAATATCGTCCATGGCTGCCGGCGGTTCTAGAATATCATTGATTAGCTCCTTAGTAATAGATTCCTGAGCTGCTCCTTCTTGAGCAAAGATCTCCTCCAGTGTTTCTTGTATCGAATCAGCCTGGGGTTGTGACGTAGAAGCCCCAGCTGTTGCTGTCACTCTTGGAGCAGGCTGAACAGAAGTAACTAGGGGTTGTTGTGCTGGTGGCTGCTGTTGCGGGTTCTCCATTACCCATGCCTCTCCTTCTGGAGCTACAAAATTTGGGTCTAAGAGAGCGCCAAAAAGTGGAGTCATTGGCGGTTTAACATTTTCCGCCTTGCTAGAGTTGTGGCATTGGCTGTCGGCATAGATTCTCTTGTCTATTTCTGCGACCATGACCACCTCCGGTAGTGGCGGCAAATTTGGCAAGAAGTTCCTTATGATCATCATAACAAAACGTGGATATAACAGAAATCTTTCTCGTGTTGGCGTAGTTATTTGATTCACAAACAACCGCAAAGAACAGACTTGCAAAGTTGAATGGCTTGTTGTATACTAACGAGATCATCCCTGACTATAATCTGGATGTCACCGTATCAAAAACGCCCTTTTTTTGGTGCAAAACATACAAGCATGACGTGCATGAGATAACACCATTGCCCAATCAGTCCACTCTTCATGTAGGATGCCTTAGTTAAATCTAATGCATTCCCATTCGTTGAAATGCTGCTGGAAAGTCAACTGGACCATTTTCTTGTTCTGCTGTTCCCAACTGTAGAATTTCTCATAAATTATCAGCCGAGAATGAAATATTTTGTCCATTAACTGATGCTCGGAGAACCGGAGGTATAACTGAACTATCCACATGCAATGACGTCCAAAATTGTCGTATGTAATGGAGTATCAGTGTCGGATTGTGGGTCACTGCGTACACTATCCTTGATCTCGCCAAAAAGTCAAGATTCTCCCTATACTACCATGCTTCTGACGCTTGGAGGTTAATGCTCACCACCATATTGTGCTTATTGAAGAACGCACGATCAGTCATTCCTGCACATGCAATAAATAGTTAGATTTTAAATTTTTAAGTTTTTGGAATAAAAATAGTACCTACGAACTTAGGTAAGTTAGTATATACTAGTATCATTCGAACTTAGTAGCAAGTTCGAACCTTTCGAACTTAGTAGCAAGTTCGAAGCTTGACCTTAGCATTAAGTTTGTATGACCGTTCGAACTTAGTTAAGTTCGAAGCCTGTCGAACTTGTTAAAAAAATATCTACAAGTTCGTGATGGCCACAAGTTCGTACGAACTTGTTCTTAAAAAATAAGTTCGAAGTCGGCTATTTCAAATCAAAACTCATGATTTAAACCAGTTTAGAATTAAATGACTAATAAATCTAGCCCTAATAGGTTTTAATCGAGTTTATTGAGGTTTTATTTCAAGTAATATAACCCTATACTTAGTATTTAATAACACCTATTATTTGGTTAGTTTTATACCCAAAATACACCATTTTAGATTCCTAACATTCCAAATTAACACTTACTTAGTTCTTTGTGTGTAAAACCGACAACAACTATTTGTATGTTCGAGATAGAACTTAAAGAAATTCGTTTCACAGGAACAAAATCGAAAGAAAGACGATAACTTCGAGATCGCCCAAACTAAGTTCGAAATTGCGTAATAAGTTCGTGAGGATATATGTTCGAATGTAGGTGAATTAAATGACTACTGTTGACCTATTTATATCCTCACTGTGTCTCGAACTTAGTTGAATAAGTTCAAACTTATCCTTAAGTTCGTTTGAAACTTCGAACTTAAGCCTAGTTCGAACTTAATTGGAAATCTTGAAAATCTTTGAAAAAATTTCAAGTATTTCAAGTTTTTCAACTTTTTGAAACTTTTTCAACTTTACGAAATACTTCACATTAAGAAACCGAAATATCACGCAATTTTCTTATTTCAACTAAAAATGCATCCAAGTAATGACCTCAATCCTAATTATTTATCAATAAAATAAAAATAAAATGAACTAAAATAAAATAAAATAAGATAACTTAAAATTAAACTGTAGAAATTTAAAGATAAAAGCACACTAACTAAATCTTTTTTACGAGAGTGCCATAGAAGGTTCAATCAGATAGCGGTCTCAACACACTTTCAGTATTGCACTTTCACACTTTGGATTTTTTATACCTTTGGTTGTTTGTCATAACATACACACCAAGTCGATTGTCGGTATGTTTGTACACTTAAACACTCAACACTTCGGATTTTCCTTTGGCCTTTTTATTTATCAAGAAATTACCTTACGTGTCCCATACTTAGACATACTTTTATGATCAAGGCAGACACACAATGATTATGACTTTTTGGTATTTGCAAATTATCTTTAGAAGGCAAACGTCGGACACAGTTCTGTGTTTACATACAACAGAGTGTCTTAGTTTGTCTTAGAGTTCCTCTTATGTTAGCAAGACAGCGGTGACAGCCTTGTACTCACGTACAACAAAGCGACATATCTTGCTAGTTTAAGTCAAACCAACGGTGACAGCTCTATAGTCACGTACAACAAAGCGACATGTTTTCACTTCCTTTACGTTTCAACACTTACTCTTTATTTAAGATGTATTTTGATGAAGCCATACATCCCCCAGATTAATTTGCATACCTCGTTCATAAATATTGTATGTATGCCTCTAACATAGATATTAAGACCTTTTGGTCATACATCTAAGTTAGTTACACATATGACATTTCCTTGATTATTTTATTAGCTTTTAGAAAATCCTTCATGATTTATGTCTACCAATCATATCAGACAAGGACATGTATATCACTTAGAGTTTATAGTGCATTATGTGTGAAAGTTTAACACTTTGAGTTTGTTAGACTGTGCTAAATTTCGTCACTTTGAACCAAAGACTCTTAGACTTCTCTCTTGTTTTCAATATTCTCTTTTTTTTTTGAAATTTTTATGGTTTTCTCTCTTTTTTCTTTTGTTTTTCACTTTTAAGTAAAGTAACTAATAAGATAAATTAATAACTTAAAAAAATTTAAAAAGAAAGAAAAATCTACTAAGTTCAGGTTACTCCGGATTACACATTCCATTTAGTTGGACTAACAACTCAAAGCGTGATCTATCAAATCCTTTTGTGAAGAGATCTGCATGGTCAAACCGAATTATTTATTATGGCAATAGTGGACTGATTGTCTATCCTAATGGGAGTATGAGTATAAGTCAAACCGTAATCCCGCAATTGTTGTTGAATACACAGAACCTCTGAACAGCAACTACCAGCAGCTACATACTCGGCCTTGCACGTTGATACGGCTGCCGAAGTCTGTTTCTTGCATTGTCAGGATACCAATCTCCCTCCAAGGAACTGATAACCACTCGTTGTTGACTTTCTGTTCAAGCTACGCCCTCCAAAATCCGAATCTGTGTAAGCTCTTAATTCCAGATCTCCATCAGCATGATACCAAAGTCCCAGCTTCGGTTTCGACTCAGGTATCTCGGAATCCACTTCACAGCTTTCATGTGCATCTCCTTTAGGTTAGCTTGAAACCTGGCACAAATACAAACAGCAAACATTATATCAGGACTTGAAGAAGTTAAATACATGAGTGAACCGATCATGGCCCGATACAAAGTCGGAACCCGAAGCGCTCTAAAATATCATAGAAATACTTCATCTGATGAATAAACATTCCCTCCTTTCGTTGTTCAACTTGTAATTCGAGAAAGTAGTTCAGCTCTCCCATCGCACTCATCTCAAACTTCGACTTCATAACCTTTTCGAAATCCTTGCACATTTGCTCATTACACGACCCAGAGATGATGTCGTCCACGTATACTTGTACCAGTATAAAGTCTTCACCTTTCCTCTTAACGAACAGTGTACTATCTATTCTCCCTCTCTCATACCCATTGTCTAATAGGTGAGTAGACAGTGTCTCGTACCGTGCCCTAGGTGCCTGATGTAATCCATACAGAGCCTTATCTAATCTATATACTCTGTCAGGATATTTGGGATCAGTAAACTCTGGCGGTTGCTCGACATACACCAACTCCTTCACTTTTTCTTACAAGAAGGCACTCTTGACGTCTAGTTGATATACTTTGAACCCTTTGAAGGACACGAATGCTAGAAACAATCGAATAGCATCAAGCCTTGCTACTGGTGCAAACACTTCGTTATAATCTATCTCGTCTTCCTGGTTGAACCCTTTGACCACGACTCTTGCCTTGTTACGAGTAACTATGCCCTGATCGTCCCTTTTGCACTTAAACACCCATTTGGTCCCTATAGCAACTTCTCCTCGAGGCAAAGGCACTAACTCGCAGACTTCTAACTTTCTGAACTGTGAAAGTTCTTCTTGCATAGCTCCAACCCAAGAATTATCCTTCAGAGCCATTTGCACATTCTTTGGCTCAACTTGAGAAATGAAAGACGAGTATAAACATGTGTGAAATGCCTTGGAGTCATTGATCATCGATAACAACACTGTGTTACTATTCACACTACTCCTACTTCTCACACCGGCATTTGGATTCCCTATGATATCTTCAACTGGATGATCCTTATTAACTCTCAATGTTTCAATTGCATCAATTGAAGATTATCTCCCAAATTTGATCCTATTTCGCCTATTGGAGGTGTAACTTCAGACTGATATTCTCTTCGTGATCACTATCTTTTGAGGCTGTATTGTTTTTCTGATTCTCATTCGTAGGCAACAAAGGCTCTTGATTTGTTGGGGACCCGTCTTCTGTCCATGTAGTCTCAGATGTTGTGGGAATGCTCGAATTTGGAAAAACTCTACCTTCATCATTGACATTTAAGGATGAGAAGTCGTTTTCCACAGCACCTGCATTACCACTAAACGGAATGTTAAATGATTCAAACACTGAGTCGTAATCAAATAACCATTCTGGACCAGTTTCGGGTGTGAAAAACTTGTTACATCAATGTTAAACACGATTTCAACTGTACCTATAGTTTTGTTAAACACCCTCTTGTTTGGTGAATTTGGGACATAACCTAAGAAGTATCCTTCGTCAGCCTTTTCACCAAACTTAGGTTGATGTTTCGTTTTTAATAAACTACAAGGCACCCCAAACGGTTCAAAGCCAGTTAAATTTGATGATCTTTTATTCAGAACTTCGTAACGGGTTTTGTTCAGTGATTTTACAATAAGGACTCTGTTTATTACATGACAAGCGGTATTCACTGCCTCCCCCCCCCCCCCCCCCCCCAAAACATGGTAGGAAGCTTTGAATCCGAGAGCATAATCCTTGCTGCTTCAATCAAAGTCATGTTCTTACGTCTTGCCACCTCCTTTTGTTATGGCTCATATGGTGCACAAAATTGATGCACTATTCCTTTAGTTAGGCAATATACACCAATTACTACATTTTTAAATTCTGTTATGTTATCACTCCTGATATGTTTTACCCTTTTCCCGTATGAGTTCTCGACTTGGTCTAAGAACCTAATCAGCGTGCATTTTGTCTCGTCCTTTGTACCTAGAAAGAAAACCCAAGAGAAATGTGAGTATTCATCAGTAATAACTAAATAGTACCAACTACCACCTATACTCCTTTTGTTGATTGGACCGAAGAGATCCATATGCAGCAAATCGAAGGTGGAAGCGATTGAGTTTTGAGTCTTCGATATGTGTGACTTCTTATGTTGCTTTCCTTTTTTGCACTGTAAACAGTTATTCGAACTGAAAACTCTTCATTGGAACACCTTGCACAAGGCCATTTTTCGTGATGAAGTTCATCTTCCTTAAGTGCAAGTGTGCCATACGTCTGTGCCACAGCAAAGATTCAGACTCTGAAGCTTTTGATAGTAGACAAATAGATTCCATCAATGAATCTGCTACTGACATATCCATCATGTACAGATCATTCACCCTTGGAGCTTTCATCATAATCCATTCTTCAGGTGTCGTGAATCCCGGCTTTAGCACTAACGCTTCTTTATCAGTAAAGAGGACTGAGTGTTGTTTATGAAAGATCTGAGAGACACTAATTAGATTGTGATCAAGCTTATCTACATAGTAGACTTGATCAATAGTGATCGTCCCATTATTAACTACTCCTGTTCCGGTGATATTGCCTCCTTTATGCCCAGAAAATGAGACAAACCCCTTATTCCCACTCTTGAAGTCCGTTAGTAGACTTCTTTTCCCAGTCATGTGACGAGAGCAATCACTATCTACAAACCATTTTTTGTTAAGACTTGTAGTCAACTCTTGCACATGAAAGAAAAAGAGTTAGTTGTCACGGGGAACCCAAGCCATAACTGACTATGTAATACCATTCTCATACACATACTTGAACTCTTTCAAATACCCATTTCTCCTTTCAGGTGACTTGGGTTTTTGATTAAGAACATGTTGTGGAGCTGAGTGATTAGTGTTCACTCTTGGCCTTTGGGTTGTCATTTGCTGTGGATCCCTAGAGTTATTTCTGTTATAGTGCATTTCATTGTGATAACCCTGGACTCTACCTGGTGTCTGATGTCTGTTAGGATTATGTGACCTGACTGGAGTATAACTCCTCTTAGAGGTAATATTCGTAATGACGGGTTGTGGTCCAGACCTTGATTGACTAGGGACTCTATTTGGTGAATTTGTCCTTGTAAGGTTTTGCACTACACAGATCTATCCAGACGCGACACACACCAACGACTGTGAAATCTTCGTTAGCGGCTTGACGGATATAACACTCACACGAAACATGGAGACTACCACAACGTTGTACGATCGACCACAAACGAACCTACGCAATGATTCTCTCCGAAAACACTCACTATCAGCTGATAAACTCGAGATCGCCTTTTGCTAATTGCTCACACGAATTCCGCAAAAGTCTTCTAATCATTCGAGTTAATCCCTAATTGTAGAGGTTCATTCGAGTTTGTCATTGGACAAACTCGAATCCAGGCCCAAGGCTTATTCGAGTTTGTCTACATGACACATTCGAACTTACCACCCATGTTAAATTCGACTTTGATCTAAATTCGAATTTCCCAAGCCAAACTTCTATTTGAACATATGTTTAACTTATGTTTGAATTAATCTTTGGACTTTATGTTTGAACTTATTGTAATACATTACATCAAGTTGAAACATACAATCAATAACTATCAAACACATATAAGCACATATATCAAACACTAGTTAATATTCAGTACTTTGTAACATGACTTGGACAAAATGCTAATACGACTTAGACTGCTATCGTCACACAGGGTGTACCAACAGACTCCCCCTTGACGATAGCTTCTAACTATTTACATTTTGATTAAGTACTAGACCTATATATATTGCTACCTGCATATAAACCTGCATCTATACATACTTTCACTACCTTCTGGTACTTCCTAGCATCAGACCTCCAACCTTCATGGAAGAAGATAGGCTGATCATTCAGCTTCTGCAGGTCGCCCTTCGATAGAATTATTAGGTGTAACGGATCATACACTCGAAAAATCACTTTGTCTTCTGTATCTTCCATTATTGCTTCAGCAGTTTCGTTATCTACGTACCACCACTTCATGTTACTCAGAACATCTTGTGGCATCGTCTTCACTCTCTTCAGACACTTTACGGGCTTGTACACCATTCTGGCCAATGGTTTACCTGTATGAGGATCTATTCTTGATACGTCCTCGACTCTCTTCCCAGTTCTTGGCTTGAGCCTTTCAAATTTCCCTGACCGACCCTCCTTCCTAATAATCTTTGCAATTACTTCATCATAAGGGTCGTCACCAATATTTATCAGCTCTTTCCATGCCAATTCTTTCACTTCAACCTTCGGCAGTGTATTGAAAACTTTAAGCGTTCGCCTTAGGTATTGAAGACCATCTCTCCTTTTCAAAATAAACAGCTGCAGTTCTCGGTCAAAGAACCAGCTTATAATACCTCCAGAGAGATTTTGTGCACCAGGAACCCTCATCTTCTTCTTCATTTTCGGATTTTCTTTCTTTTGTTCCTTCTTGAACCATAGATTCAGTAAATCGGCCCTGGAAGGCTCTTTTTCTACTCTTTCAAATTCAGAGTGTTCGACCGAGGCTATCTTGATCTCGTCTATATCAATCACATTGTGATTATCGCGCACATACAACTCCGTGATAGGTTGTGAATTTACGATCACCTCGTTGACATTATCGTCCTCGTCTTCTATCACTTCATCGTCAGATCGCCAATCAACAATATCCTTAGGTACGAATTCTCCTTCTTCCAGTTCCTCTACATCATCTTCAAAATCAAATTCAAAATCTAGTGGCTCTTCCTCGATATCCATCAGAGCTTCAATGATTTCATTCATATCACTCTCGACCACCTTCGAGGAACTTGCCTCTCCTCCTTCGGCTGCACCTTGACCAGGCTCCCCCTGAACTTCGGCATATAGAGCAGCATGAAAATCTACTGGCTCATTTTCTTTTGGTGCATTGGGATCATCGCCGTCATCATCATTTCCCCTTCTTGGCTCGTCACTATCCTTACAACTCGTCTCCCCTTGAGCCTTTAGATTTTTCAATAATTGCTCGATAAGGGATCTCATTGATCGGATTTCTACAGCTTGATCTGCCACAAAGGATTTTAGCTCAAGATTTTCTTCCTCCATCTTTCCAACAGCTTTCTTCAATTCAACATTTTCATTGTCAACATTGGCATTATGCTTCTGTATTTCCCCAATAGGCCTAGTCAACTGAAAGATTTGGACTTGCTGGAAGTCAACCTTGCTCCTCAGCTCAGAAAACCTTTGGTTGTCTATGAAGGTTGATGATGTGGATGGTATGGATTGGATGGGAGTGGGGATGATTGGTGGAGGAGCGGATGTTTGAACAGGTGGTGGTTGTGGAATGGGTTCTGATGGTTGGGTAGAAGGTATTTTTGGCTCAGGAGCAGAGGCTGATGAAGCTCCCTGCATGAAGCGATGTCTCTTTGCTCTCTGCCTTGGTATCAGAGGAGCTACCTCTTCTTCTTCAAAATCCGAGTCATTTGAACCCATTGCAGCTCTTCTCCTTCTCACTCCTTCTTCAAGCACAACTAATCTTGATCCATATGTCCCTATGTGAATGGACGGATCTGCTGTCACCGTGTCAGGGGCCTCAACCTCAATCTCCTCAATTTCTTCTGACTCAGAATCAGAGGTTGACGCGGCTTCGCCTTCTGGCTCAGGTTGATACTCATCTATCTATTTAAAAATATCCACTTCTCCTTCTGGAGGCTCCAACAGATCTCCAACGAGTTCATTAGTAATCTCCTCATTTGCATTAGGCCCGGCTGCCCAAATTTCCTCCAAAGTCTGAAGTCTAGGATCCGATACAGGTGGTACAGTTGACGGACCAGCCTCTGCCGTTTCTTGCACTTGACTTGTCGAAGGCCTATCAGCCTGAATTTGTCTCAAAGATGTCCTTTGCCTCCTCCTCTGCTGCTGAGGCCTAGGTTGTGGCTGTTGCTGTTGATGTGGTTGCTGCGGAACCTGTAAATCCCCTGCCCAGTTGGCACCTTCAGGGACTACAAAATCAGGATTGATCATTGCACCAAAAAGAGGTGCATCCACTGGCCTAGCCAGTCTTCCTCTATGAGCTGAGTAATTTGTAAAAATGCGTTTGTCTGTGACAGCAACGCTTTGAATTTCGTTCAGCTGTGGCAGGTTTGGCAGAAAATGTCTGATCAGCATCATCACGAATCGCGGATATAGCAGAAATCTTTCTCTGTCTGGAGCTGTTATCTGTTGAACAAACTCAGAAAAAAACATCTCAGAGAAGCTAAACCGTTGATTGTACACCAATGCTATCATTCCGGACTGAATCTTCGATAGAATGTAATCGAAGCCTGCTTTCTTCACAGCAAAACATACCATAAAAACATGTGCCAAATAACGCCATTGTCCTATAAGCCCGCTCTTCATGTAAGAAGACTTAGTTACGTCCAGACTATACCCCATTCTAACGAAAGCCCCTTGCCTGATTGATAATGGGAAATCAATCGGCCCATTCTCTTGTTCTTGAGATCCCAACTGCTACACTTGGCGTAACATATCCGCTGAAAACACTAGAGGGTGTCCAGCGACCCTCGTCCTTAGTAATGTCGGTGTAACAGTAGAGTCTACTTGCAAATGATCCCAAAACTGACGAACGTAAGGGATGACTATCTGAATATTGTGGGATAGAGCGTATGCAATCCTTGATCCATTCGAAAAATCCACCATCCGGTGGTAGGCTTGAGCCTCCGGAATCGCATGGTCAGGAGAGATGACCATGTTATGCTTAGGAAAAAAAATTCTATCAGCCATGTCTGCATAATACAGCATATAAGATATTAGAATTATTAAAAAGAAATAAACTTGTTTAAATTCAAATTTGTTTTATTTTGAACTTGTATAAGTACAAAATCCAACACTTATGAATTTCTACAAGTTTAATTTAAATTTTAATCAAATAATTCGAACATAAAGACGAATTCGAACAAGAAATTCGAACAACAAATTCGAAGCACTCATTCGAGTTTAATAACTTATTCAAGTTTAGTGACAAACTCGAATCTATCCAAGAACAAACTCGAATGTGTCGGTCATTTGAATCCCAATATTCCAAGATTTTAACCTTTTTAGACGTAGAAAATCACATCTATTAGTCCTAATAGGTTCTAATCAAAGATATTTATTATCAATTTGACTTTTCACCGTTTCAAAGTTTGGAATTTTGAAAAACAAACTTTCCACCAATAAAACTTCAAAATCCGTTAATTTTTGGCTCAAATGGAGTCTAAAACCACTTAAATCTCGTACAATACTATTGATTATACCTAGATTTGTTTTCGTAATCTCGAACACAAATGGACAGAAGTTGTCAAACAGTGTGAAACTCGAAAATCGGCAAATTCGAAGGAACAAACTCGAGATCGCTGGTGATAAACTCGAAGGGTCAAAGTCGAAGGTAGGTGATTTATGACACTGTTTACCTATTTATAACAACCTTCTTCGAGTTTGATACCTTTCTCGAGTTTACTGTCAAACTCGAGGCCCTGCCAAATTCGAATTTTGCTTAGACTCGAATTTAATCTGAAAAGTTTTGAAAAATTCAAAAATCTTTGAAATAAATTCAACTTTTTCAACTTTTGCACCTTTTTCAACCTTTTCGTATAACGGAATAAACTATGCCAAATCTTTTACCCTAAGAACAAGATTTTCACGCAATGTTTATTTTATTCAACTAGGAATGCACCGTCAGTAAATTTTGACATTTTTCCTAATTAAAATTTAAAATAAAAATAAAATAAAATAAATTAAAAATAAAATAAATTAAAGTTAAAATTGTGAACAAAAATTAAACTTAGACTAAACTACATTATTTAAAATTTACAACCTATACTAAAAACTTAACAGAATATTTTTGACGAGTATAGTCAAAGAAAGGTTCAATCAGATAGCGGCGTCAAATACGCACTTTCAGTACTTAAACTTTCACACTTAGGAATTTTTGATTCCTTTGATTGTTTGTCGTGATATACATTTCTAGCCGATTGTTGGTATTATTTTCCCTTTAAACATGTTACATTTCGGAATATCCCTTGACCTTTTTATTTTTCATGAAATTATCTTACGTGACTCATACATAGACATACTTTTATGATCAAGGCATACACACAATGATTTTAACTTTTTGGTATTTGCAAACTTTCTTTAAAAGGCAAACATCGGACACAGGTCCGTATTTACATACAACAAAGTGTCTTAGTTTGTCTTAAGGTTTATTTTTTAAAGCTAGCAAGACAGCGGTGACAGGTCTGTACCGACGTACAACAAAGCGACATATCTTGCTAACTCGAATCAAAACAGAGGCAACAGGTCTGTACTTACGTACAACAGAGTTACTTGTTTTTGACTCTCAACTCAGTATGATTTTTCTATGCTTTCCATTTTAAGATGTATCTGATGTTGCTATACATCCCCAGAAAGTTTGCATACCTCATTTATAATCAAAGTTTGTATGTCTCGTACATAAAAATTAAGACCGATTGGTCATACATCTAAGTTAGTGACACGTTTGACTTTTTCTTGATTATTTTATTAGCCTTGAGACACCCAATATGTATTATGCCTACCAACATATCAAACCAGATAATGTATTACACTTAGAGTATTAGGTGCATTATTTGTGAAAGCTAAATACTTAGAGCTTGTTTTAAATATGCTAATTTTTGTCACTTTTAACCTATGCATCTAAGACTTAACTCATTTTCTGATATTCTCTTTTTTTGAACTTTTTATGTTTTTCTCTTTTTTTTTCTTTTGTTTTTAATAAATAAGAGTAAGAAAATAAAATAACCTACTAACTTACTATAAAAGGAAACTATCCTAAGCTACTAAACTTACTATAAAAAGAAAGAAAGACTACTGCTATAAAAGGAAATAAAACTCTACTAAGGTCAACTCACTCTGGATTACGCATTCCGTTTAGTTGAATCAAATACTCAAAACGTGACTTATCAAAAGCTTTGGTATATAAATCTGCATTATTATCATCTGTTGCCACTTTTACCAGCTTGATTAAGTTCTTTTCAGCACAATCACGTATAAAATGATGTCTTATGTCTATGTTCTTGGTTTTACTATGTTTAACTGGATTATTAGTTATAGCAATTGTAGAATGGTTATCTATCCTAATAGGAGTATGAGTGTAAGTCAAACCGTAATCCCACAATTGTTGTTGTATCCACAGAACCTGTGAACAGCAACTACCAGCAGCAACGTATTCGGCCTCGCACGTTGACACGGCTACCGAAGTCTGTTTCTTGCATTGCCAGGAAACGAGTCTCCCTCCTAGGAACTGACAACCTCCAGTTGTTGACTTTCGCGTCAAGCTGCATCCTCCGTAGTCTGAATCCGTGAACGCCTCCAATTCTAGATCGCCCTCCGCGTGATACCAAAGTCCCAGCTTCGGTTTCGACTTGAGGTATCGTAGAATACGCTTCACAGCTTTCATGTGCATCTCTTTCGGATTAGCTTGAAACCTAGCACAAATACAAACAGCAAACATAATGTCAGGTCTTGAAGCAGTTAAATACATAAGTGACCCAATCATGGCCCGATATAATGTCGGATCCACATCAGTATCACTTTCAGTACCATGTCCGAGATTGTGATTCACTTGAATCAGCGTGCTGAAATGAGCTGTCAGTTTTGTCCCTTCCATCCCGAAGTGCTCTAATATGTCGTAGACATACTTCGTCTGAAGGATAAACATCCCCTCGTTCTCAAAATCCTTGCACATTTGCTCGTCTGATGATCCAAAGATGATATCATCGACGTACACTTGTACCAAGATGAAGTGTTCTCCCTTTCGCTTAACGAACAGCGTACTGTCTATCCTTCCTCTTTCAAACCCATTTTCTAACAGATGGTTGGACAGAGTCTCGTACCACGCCCTTGGTGTTTGATGCAATCCATACAGAGCCTTATCTAATCGATATACTCTGTCTGGATATTTCGGATCTGTAAACCCGGGCGGCTGTTCTACATACACAAGTTCCTTCACTTTCCCATAGAGGAAAGCACTCTTAACGTCTAGCTGATAAACCTTAAAGCCCTTGAAGGAAGCAAAAGCCAGAAACAAACGAATTGCTTCCAACCTTGCTACTGGCGCGAACACCTCATTGTAATCGATTCCCTCCTCTTGGTTGAAACCCTTTACAACTAACCATGCCTTGTTGCGAGTGACTATACCCCGATCGTCTGTTTTGCACTTAAAAACCCATTTGGTTCCTATTGTTATTTCCCCTCGAGGTAATGGAATTAACTCCCACACTTCCAGATTCCTAAATTGTGAAAGCTCTTCCTGCATCGCTTCAACCCAAGAGTTATCTTCTAGTGCCATTTGCACGTTTTTCGGCTCTACTTGCGAAATGAAACAAGAATAGAGGCAGGTATGAAAGGCCTCGGAGTCATTTATCATCAACAACAACACAGTGTTGTTATTTAAACTACTCCTAGTCCTCACACCCGCATTAGGATTTCCTATGATGCTTTCTATAGGATGGTTTTTGTTGATCCTAGATGTCTCTATCTCCTCAACTCTCAGATTATCTCCTAAATTTGATCCTATTTCACCTAACGGGGGAACGACCTCAGATTCCATATTTTCTTCCTCGTGGACAGTTTCCTCAGAGTTGGAATTTATCGTCTGAGTGTGATTCTCATTTGTAGGTGCTTCTGGATCAGTGACTTCTGGAGATCCATCTTCAGTTGAAGTAGGCTCGGATGTTGATTGAAATGTAGTCCTCGGAAAGCTATGACCTTCGTCATTCAGATTCAACGTCGCCATGTCCTTTTCGATGGTACCTGCATTTTTATGCACAGGAATGTTAAATGACTCAAACAGTTTGTCATAGTCAAATATCCATTCCGGACCTGTTTGGGGTTCATGTGTATAACTTGTGACTTCAATTTTATACACAATCTCTACTGTACCATTAGTTTTGTTAAAAACCCGTTTGTTTGGTGAGTTCGGCACATAACCTAGGAAGTATCCTTCGTCAGCCTTTTCACCAAACTTAGGTTGATGTTTTGTTCGCAATAAAGTACATGGTACCTCAAAAGGTTCGAAGCCAGTTAAATGAGGTGGCCGCTTATTCAAAATTTCATAACAGGTTTTGTTCAAAGATTTGACAGTAAGGACCCGGTTTAAAATATGACATGCGGTATTCACTGCCTCCCCCCAAAACATGGTAGGAAGCTTTGAATCCGAAAGCATGGTCCTTGCTGCCTCAATCAATGTCCTGTTCTTTCGTTCGGCCACCCCATTTTGTTGTGGCTCATAGGGTGCACTAAATTGATGCACTATGCCCTTTGATAGGCAATATACACCAATTATAGTGTTTTTAAACTCAGTTCCCTTATCACAGCGAAGCCGTTTAACCCTTGTTCCATGAGAATTCTCCACTTGGTCTAAGAACCCGATGAGCTTGGAAGTCGTCTCGTCCTTTGTACCTAGAAAGAAAACCAAAGAAAAACGTAAGTAATCGTCAGTAATAACTAAACAATACCAACTACCACCTATACTCCTTTTGTTGATTGGTCCGAAGAGGTCCATATGCAACAAATCGAATGTGGTATTGATGGAGTTCTGAGTCTTGGACTTGTGTGCCTTCTTATGTTGTTTGCCCTTTTTGCATGGTAGACACTTAACCTCGAACTGAAAACTCTTCATAGGCAAACCTAGGACCAATCCATTTTTCGTTATATAGCTCATTTTTCTCAGGTGCAAGTGTGCCATACGTCTGTGCCATAAAACCGACTCAGTCTCTGAAGCTTTAGATAACAGACAGATTGGTCCCATCGAAGATTCAGACTTGTTCATGTCGAGCATATACAATTCATTCTTTCTTGGAGCCCTCATCAGAATCCACTCATTAGGTATCTTGAAACCCGGTTTTAGCACCAACGCCTCAGTATCAGTGAACAGCACTGAATTCTTCTTATCACAGATTTGAGATACACTAATGAGATTGTGAACCAGTTTATCAACGTGATAAACTTGATCCAACTTGATCGTCCCGTTAGTGACCACTCCAGTACCCGTGATGTTTCCTTTATTTCCCGCGAATGATACAAATCCCCGATTCCCTCCCTTGAAGTCTGTAAGTAGACTTCTTTCCCCTGTCATGTGCCTGGAGCATCCACTGTCGATGAACCATTTGTTGTTTAGACCTGTGGTTATCTCCTTTGTATGATCTGATTCCACGTTGGCCATCTGAGCGGCAAACTCCAAAATCGTCTGATCATCTGACTTCTCTACCCACATCGGACTGCTTTCTTTTTTACTGCTGTCCCCAGTGTTCTGCTCTGCCCCTTCACATCCAGTGTCAGTTACTTCAGCCATAAAGGCTCTAGCATTCGTTTCTGGATGTGTACTCCAGTCATAAGCGTCGTCTAGCTGTCTGTCTGATGTGACATTAGATAACAGACCAGCTATATTTGGTTGATTGGTTGAAGTACTCGGAAGATATCGCTGTTGTGATTGGTTCTGATACTGTCCATGATTCCGATTCTGCCCTTGGTAATTCTCTACCTTCGGTCTCTGACACTCTCTGGCGAAGTGTCCTAACCCTTGACAGTTGTAGCATTTTACCTTGGACTTATCGAAGCCAATCCTTTTGTTCTTCTGGTCTACCAAACCCTAAGAAAGCCCTACTCTGTGCGTCCTCCGGCTCAGCTGGTGACGATGTTTCTCCCGAGAAGAAGGCTGTGGCTGTCTTCATTTCGGCTGCCACTGAAGGTTTTGATTTCCCAAAATACATTGCTAGATTTTGAACTTGTTCATAATCCGTTTCTGCCTTCAGTAGTTCAAAATGATACGCCCTCAGCGTTCCCACCACATTCTCTAGAGTTAGAGTATAATATTTATCCTCATCACGCTTAATCAAAGCCTCGTACGTCGCCCATTTGGCCGGTAAAGCATCCAGAAACTTATTATTCTTTTCAGTGTCATTATACTCAATATCATGTAACATCCACGGATTTAATTTGATGTATTTTGGTTAATTAAGTGGAAAACATATATATATTTAAGTTGAATTTGGGCGATTATTATGTATTTGGATATTTAGCAAGTTTGTTGCTATTTTTAAGAAAATTGAACTCAGAATCAATTTTGTGGAGTATTATGAATTTAAAAGTTATTTATGATAAATCTAAGATTAAATCAGTATTTTATGGAACCGGTTAAGTCGAGTGATGAAATGTGCAAAATGACGAAAGTAGTATATAAAGGGCAATAGGCTTCATTTTTCTAGTTTACACTCTCTCACTACTTCATCTCTCTAGAAATTTTCTCTCTACATCTCTCTAAGATATATCACAAACCGACCGTCAGATTTTCGAGAATTATACGTCATCGGAAAGGTATCGAGGAGTACAACAGCAATCTACAAACAGAATTCAGATTTCGTGCGAATTTAGGTAAGAATCGACCTTTCTAAGATTATGGTTTCGGTTTTGTAGAAACTAAAATTTCGAATCTATCATTTTATGCAAATTTAAGCTTGTTTTGCTCGAAACATTGCTGGAATGTGATAATATATGCATAGTAGAATCGAATCTAGGTATTATACATGATATATTAGTGATTTTAGCCTTAGAAATGAAGGATTTAAGTTGAAATGATGAACAGACTCGAATATGTCAAGAACAGAGTCGAAATACAAGAACAAACTCGAGTTTGGTGCTAGATTCGAGTGTGTACCGTTAGATTCTAAGGGGAGGGCTTCGAATCTAGGCCTAGACTCGAAGTGGGGTTCGAATCTAACCCTAGATTCGAAGGTATGTTCGAATCTGACATAAGGGGTTCGAATCTGATGCTTGATTTCGAATCTAACCTATTAAATTCGAGTTTAATGCCTAAAATTTAGAATACTACTCCCTAGACTCGTGTAATTTGAATGAAACTCATACACAACATATAAAATGATATGAAAATATGCAAAGGACAAGATATAGACTTGAAATGGGTTTCAACTTTAGTTATAGTTCGAATTTAGATATGTACCCGAAACGGGGGAAAATATCGCTAAATATACGAAACTTGATTTTATAGATTTAAACGGTTAATGACTCGAGGAATTGTTGTAATTGATATAACAGGTCCCTTGTGGTGTTGTTTAACCCACAGTGGGGTACTTGGTGGAATCCGGTTGAAAGCCCGAAGAGAAATAATATCGGTTAAAAGATAATTACGCACCCACTGTGAGTACAGTAGATTTCGCATGGTTATATTTGTTTTATGTAAGCTTTGCCTGCTGAGACCTGTTGTTTCATTGATTGTTTGGAATTCTACTAACTTGCGTAGATTTAGATGCACATTCTTACTTGTTGCATGTCCTTTCGGTTGTTGTGCATCTAGTGATGGACCGGTGGGTCGCATCGATTACTCTGATGTTACTGTGCTATATGACCTGGAGCTGATCCCTCCTAGGCCCGGTAGGCAGTATGTCATCCCCGATCGTACGTTTGTCTCAGATGGTATGTTTAAATGCCGAGCTGTGAGCTCGAAGGGGCTGCGGCTCTGGTCCGTACTTGGTGTACGAAGAGAGTATACGACGTTTGTCGTCGGGATTACTCTTGGGCTTCATAAAAATTTATAAAATGCGCAATCTATGTATTCACTAAGCATTCGCTTACGTTTTAGTTGTTGTATTTTTACAGGCAAAGGAAAATCTACTGCTGGACCTTCTAGTTAGGTCGTTTGGAAGATTTTGGAGATTCGGCACTATTTTATCGGTAATTTATGTTACGAGACAATGTTGTAATATTCTGGATGATTGTAATAAATGTATGGGTGTGTAGACTTAGACTTGGTACCTTATAGCACCGTAGGGTGTTTAACACTTGTTGCACTATTTCATTTATGTTTTAATGCTTCCGCACTTAATTTAGGTTATCAGATCATTATGTTATTGCCTGTTGATGATTAATCCTGGGTGTATTGTAATTGGTGGTTGTTGTGGCAAGGGTGTCACACGAGATGGTATCAGAGCAGTAGTTTGAGATTCAAGTGTCCGTGAGGTCTTGATCTCAAACATTAGGTAATGATATGTAGTGGTCTAAGTAATGATCTGAACTAAGATAGGTTATGATCTAGTAATTATAAGTGATTGACTATCATACGGGACAAATAAAGTGGTGTCTTTAAACTAATGACATGTTACTAAACAAGTTATATGTTTATATTTTCAGAACATGTCTGGAGGAATGACACCGGAAGAAGCAAGAGAGATGATGCTAGCCATGATGGCTGAGCAGAATAAGATGATACAAGACCAGTTTCGGGCTCGAGATGAGGCCGATGCTAAGAGAAGAGAAGATAAAAGGAAGAACAAAGAAAAAGAAAGAGAAGGAAATAATGAGGAACAAGATGACAACACTGGGTCATCTAATAAGCCCAGGGGTTGTCGGTTTAAGGATTTTAAAGGAAATGGAGCTGTAGAGTTTAACGGTTTAGGGGATGCTGTTGCCGCACTGGAATGGATAACAGCAACTGAGCGAACATTCCGAATCAGCGACTGTGCTGAGAAGGACATGGTTCGTTATGCAACTGCTATGTTCACGAATGATGCAATCATGTGGTGGAATGCCATGGTGAACGCTTTGACATTGGAGAAGATTTCTGTTATGACTTGGGCTGAGTTCAAGGACCTATTCACTCAGCAGTACTGTCCGGTTGATGAGCGCCGGAGGTTGGAAGCAAAGTTTATGGCGCTGGTACAGGGGACTAAGACGGTGTCCCAATATGCTGTGGAGTTCACGAGGTTAAGTCTGTTCGCACCTCATCAGGTGGACACCGAAGAAAGGAAAGTGACCAGGTTTGAGGCTGGTCTTGACATTGAGATTAGGAGGGTTATGAGCAACGTTCGCTACCCTACATTTGCTGGCTTACTTGAGGCTGCCAGAAATGTAGAGCAGATTTTGATTATGTCGGGCTACTCTGTTGGGTCTGCTGCTGCTTCCACCAATCCAACACAGCCGTCACTGCCGAAGCGCCAACGCGAGGGAGGATATTCTGGTTCTTCCCGGTCTTCACAGTACTCACCTCAACAGTCGTATCGCCGATAATCTGGTTCATCTGATCGCGGTCGTGCGCGTGCATACTCCATCAACACTGAGCCGCAGTATTGCAATAAATGTCATCTAGAGCACTTTGGCAAGTGCCCTAACGGACGTGCTTGCTTTTGCTGTGGAGAACTGGGACATTTTCAGAATGATTGCCCAAGGAAGGGTGATGCTTGCTATAAGTGTGGGGTGTGGGGTCACTATAGCAGGAATTGTAGAAAGAATGCTCCAACGGCTGCTGTCCCATCATCAACACGATCGTCTGGAGGTTCGAGTGGTGGTTCAGTTAACCGCCGGGGTCAGTCACAGAGGACACCTGCTCGTGCTTTTCAAATCACTGCAGAGGAAGCTAGGGAAAATCCGGAGGTCGTCACGGGTACGTTCATAGTTAATTCTATGCCTGCACGAGTTTTATTTGATTCGGGTGCCAATAGGTCGTTTGTTTCTACTATGTTTGCACAAAGACTTGCTATGCCACTGTCTAAGTTGTCTGCTATACTTGATATTGAAACTGCTAGCAATACTTTAGTTAAGGTAGATCATGTATACCGAAATTGCACGTTAGTAATTGAAGATGTAGTCTTCAATTTAGATCTGATTCCGATAGAGTTCAGCGAGTTTGATGTGATAGTCGGAATAGACTGGTTGATCGGGAATGAAGCCCATATAGTGTGTAAGAGCCGAATGATAAAGATAACTACCCCGGAGGGGCGTGAAATATGTATATATGGGGATAGGAGAAGCGGGGATCTGTGTTTGCTGACTATTGCAAAAGCTCGAAAGCTTGTTGCAAAGGGATGTGATGCATACTTAACATATGCGATTGATGCTAAGGCAGAGAAGAGAACTTTGGCCGATGTGCCGGTTGTTTCACAATTCCCGGATGTGTTTCCGGAAGACTTGTCTGGCGTGCCGCCTGAGAGACAAGTTGAGTTTCGAATTGATCTGATCCCCGGAGCTGCACCGGCAGCTCGTTCTCCTTATCGTCTTGCCCCAACCGAGATGAAGGAAATGATGACACAGCTGCAAGAATTGTTGGATAAGGGCTTCATTCGGCCGAGTTCATCGCCGTGGGGAGCTCCGGTGTTATTTGTTAAGAAGAAAGATGGCACGATGAGGATGTGCATAGACTACCGGGAGCTGAATAAGTTGACGATCAAGAACAAGTATCCACTACCGAGGATAGATGACTTGTTTGATCAATTACATGGGGCGAGTGTATTTTCTAAAATTGACTTAAGGTCGGGGTATCATCAATTGAAGGTTCGAGAGGAAGATGTGCCAAAGACAGCATTTAGGACACGTTATGGGCATTACGAGTTCTTAGTTATGCCTTTCGGGTTAACCAACGCCCCGGCAGTGTTTATGGATCTAATGAACCGAGTTTGTAGACCGATGTTAGATAAGTCGGTGATTGTGTTCATTGATGATATTCTAGTATACTCTAGGTCTGAGGCTAAGCATGCTGAGCATCTCAGGGAGCTGCTAGAGTTGTTGAGGAAAGAAAAGTTGTACGCCAAGTTCTCAAAATGTGAATTTTGGCTGCAACAGATACAGTTTCTAGGGCATGTGATTTCGGGGGCTGGGATTTCTGTGGATCCAGCTAAAGTTGAAGCGATAAAGAATTGGGAGCCACCTCAAACAGCTACCGAAGTTAGAAGTTTTCTGGGGTTGGCAGGATATTATCGGAGGTTCATAAAGGATTTTTCTAAGATTGCAGTTCCTCTGACTGCATTAACAAAGAAAAATGCACCGTTTGTGTGGGAAACTGTGCAGCAGGATGCCTTTGAGGTTCTGAAGAAGGCGTTAAGTGAGGCGCCGATACTTGCTTTACCTGAAGGCAATGATGACTACGTGGTGTATACCGATGCTTCGAGGTTAGGGTTAGGCGCTGTATTGATGCAGCGTGGGAAGGTTATAGCGTATGCTTCAAGACAGTTAAAGCAGCATGAGAAGAATTATTCGACTCATGACTTGGAATTGACCGCGGTAACGTTTGCATTGAAATTATGGAGGCACTACCTGTACGGTACTAAGTGTCAACTTTACACGGACCATAAGAGCTTGAAGTATATCTTTAGCCAGAAGGAACTTAATATGAGACAACGTAGGTCTATGGAGCTTATTAAAGACTACGATTGTGAGATACTTTATCATCCCGGGAAGGCTAATGTAGTAGCCGATGCCTTGAGCCGGAAAGCTTATGCTAAGGATTTCTGTTATATGATGACGTCCACTATACTAAGTTCCACGATCATTAACGATGTCAAAGCTGCCCAACTAGAAGCTTTGAAAGAAGAAAATGTCGGTGTTGAGGATATTAGAGTACAGATTAAGAATATGGAAACTAGCGAGTCTGGATTAAAAGGTGTATACGGAAGGATTTGGGTGCCGAAGTATGGTGGTATGAGAAATGTTATCATTGAAGAAGCGCATCAATCTAAATTTTCTGTACATCCCGGGAGCACAAAGATGTACAACGACTTAAAGGCAGACTTTTGGTGGCCGGGATTGAAGAAGGATATCGGTCAGTATGTTGAACGATGTAGGACTTGCAGGTAGGTAAAGGCCGAACATCAACAACCGTACGGCAGTATGCAGCCGCTTCCCATTCCGGAATGGAAGTGGGAGCACATTACTATGGATTTTGTTACAAAACTGCCGAAGACTAGGCGCCAGCATGATGCAGTTTGGGTGATAGTCGATAGATTAACTAAGTCCACACATTTTATACCGATAAGAGAAAGTTACTCCTTAGAAAAGTTGGCTAAATTTTATATGGACGAGATTGTTTCTAGGCATGGAGTGCCTAAGTCCATAGTATCGGACCGGGACAGCCGGTTTACTTCAAATTTCTGGTCGGCACTGCAAGAAGGGTTAGGAACGAGAATCGCAATGAGTACGGCCTATCGTCCGCAAACCGATGGCCAAAGTGAACGAACGATCCTTACTCTGGAAGATATGATGAGAGCTTGTGTGTTAGATCTCGGTGGCAACTGGGATGATCATTTGCCACTGATAGAGTTCTCGTACAATAATAGCTATCATGCGACAATCAAGAAAGCGCCGTTCGAGGCTTTGTATGGAAGGAAATGTAGGACTCCTACATGTTGGAGAGAAACGGGTGACACACCAATCGCTGGGCCGGCCTTGCTTCAAGAAACAAACGAGAAGATACAGTTGATTAGGCAGAACATGAAAGCGGCCCAGGATCGTCAGAAAAGTTACTATGATCGAAGGCACAAGCCGATCAATTTTGAAGTGAATGACTGGGTCTACTTGAAAGTATCACCCATGAGGGGTGTTACTCGTTTTGTTAAAAGGGGAAAGTTGGCTCCGAGATTCGTCGGACCATTTAAGATAACCGAAAAAGTAGGAAATCAGTCATATCGTTTGGAATTGCCTGAAGAGATGTCGGGCATACATCCGGTGTTTCACGTTGGAAATCTTCGGAAGTCATTTACTTCTAGTAACGAGGATTGGGCCGACCATACTGAACTGCAAGTTGATGAAAGGCTCCGGTATGTTGAAGAGCCGGAGTGTGTGTTAGATACTAAGATGAAGAAATTGAGAAGCAAGGAGATAGAAATGGTGCTTGTACGTTGGAAGCATCATAAAGGAGCAAATCATACATGGGAAACTAAGTCAGAAATGTTAAGAAAGTATCCGAAACTGTTTGAGTCCGAGTAACTTCGAGGACGAAGTTGAGCGTGGTGGAGCCCATGCTGTAACATCCACGGATTTAATTTGATGTATTTTGGTTAATTAAGTGGAAAACTTATATATATTTAAGTTGAATTTGGGCGATTATTATGTATTTGGATATTTAGCAAGTTTGTTGCTATTTTTAAGAAAATTGAACTCAGAATCAATTTTGTGGAGTATTATGAATTTAAAAGTTATTTATGATAAATCTAAGATTAAATCAGTATTTTATGGAACCGGTTAAGTCGAGTGATGAAATGTGCAAAATGACGAAAGTAGTATATAAAGGGCAATAGGCTTCATTTTTTTCTAGTTTACACTCTCTCACTACTTCATCTCTCTAGAAATTTTCTCTCTACATCTCTCTAAGATATATCACAAACCGACCGTCAGATTTTCGAGAATTATACGTCATCGGAAAGGTATCGAGGAGTACAACAGCAATCTACAAACAGAATTCAGATTTCGTGCGAATTTAGGTAAGAATCGACCTTTCTAAGATTATGGTTTCGGTTTTGTAGAAACTAAAATTTCGAATCTATCATTTTATGCAAATTTAAGCTTGTTTTGCTCGAAACATTGCTGGAATGTGATAATATATGCATAGTAGAATCGAATCTAGGTATTATACATGATATATTAGTGATTTTAGCCTTAGAAATGAAGGATTTAAGTTGAAATGATGAACAGACTCGAATATGTCAAGAACAGAGTCGAAATACAAGAACAAACTCGAGTTTGGTGCTAGATTCGAGTGTGTACCGTTAGATTCTAAGGGGAGGGCTTCGAATCTAGGCCTAGACTCGAAGTGGGGTTCGAATCTAACCCTAGATTCGAAGGTATGTTCGAATCTGACATAAGGGGTTCGAATCTGATGCTTGATTTCGAATCTAACCTATTAAATTCGAGTTTAATGCCTAAAATTTAGAATACTACTCCCTAGACTCGTGTAATTTGAATGAAACTCATACACAACATATAAAATGATATGAAAATATGCAAAGGACAAGATATAGACTTGAAATGGGTTTCAACTTTAGTTATAGTTCGAATTTAGATATGTACCCGAAACGGGGGAAAATATCGCTAAATATACGAAACTTGATTTTATAGATTTAAACGGTTAATGACTCGAGGAATTGTTGTAATTGATATAACAGGTCCCTTGTGGTGTTGTTTAACCCACAGTGGGGTACTTGGTGGAATCCGGTTGAAAGCCCGAAGAGAAATAATATCGGTTAAAAGATAATTACGCACCCACTGTGAGTACAGTAGATTTCGCATGGTTATATTTGTTTTATGTAAGCTTTGCCTGCTGAGACCTGTTGTTTCATTGATTGTTTGGAATTCTACTAACTTGCGTAGATTTAGATGCACATTCTTACTTGTTGCATGTCCTTTCGGTTGTTGTGCATCTAGTGATGGACCGGTGGGTCGCATCGATTACTCTGATGTTACTCTGCTATATGACCTGGAGCTGATCCCTCCTAGGCCCGGTAGGCAGTATGTCATCCCCGATCGTACGTTTGTCTCAGACGGTATGTTTAAAAGCCGAGCTGTGAGCTCGAAGGGGCTGCGGCTCTGGTCCGTACTTGGTGTACGAAGAGAGTATACGACGTTTGTCGTCGGGATTACTCTTGGGCTTCATAAAAATTTATAAAATGCGCAATCTATGTATTCACTAAGCATTCGCTTACGTTTTAGTTGTTGTATTTTTACAGGCAAAGGAAAATCTACTGCTGGACCTTCTAGTTAGGTCGTTTGGAAGATTTTGGAGATTCGGCACTATTTTATCGGTAATTTATGTTACGAGATAATGTTGTAATATTCTGGATGATTGTAATAAATGTATGGGTGTGTAGACTTAGACTTGGTACCTTACAGCACCGTAGGGTGTTTAACACTTGTTGCACTATTTCATTTATGTTTTAATGCTTCCCTACTTAATTTAGGTTATCAGATCATTATGTTATTGCATGTTGATGATTAATCCTGGGTGTATTGTAATTGGTGGTTGTTGTGGCAAGGGTGTCACATATCATGACTGTCTAACTCAGTCAGCAGGTGATAGAAACGTGTGATGGTGTCCTCCAGCTTTTCATCCTTCAATGCCTTGAAGATCGCAAACTGCTGCTTGAGCATCTCCATACGTTTCCTTCTTACCCTCGGGTTACCCTCACACCTTTTTTCCAATGCCTCCCACAGCTCTTTCGCTGTCTTCTGATTTCGGAATGTGTGTAGTATGTCCTGAGGTAACGCCATTCTGATGATAGCGTAAGCACGATTCTCTGCTTCAAACAACTTTTTGTCATCATCCTTCATTTTAGAATAAGGAACAACCTTTTGTCGTCCCTCGACCTCAGCTACCGGTGGAATGTATCCCTCGTCGATACATATCCACATTCGCATATCGTTAAAGCGCGCGAAGTCGGCAAACCGATCCTTCCACCAGTAATAATCTTCAAGTTTCATCAATTTTGGCGGAGTATTTGCTTTTCCGACCTCGTGATCCATCTCCAGAAACCGTTGTAGACTTGTCATTGTTTCAAAGATAATTGAATTTTAACTTAATTAATTTAATTCGAAATTAATTTATATTGATGCTTTCGAATTTAGGTAAATTCGAAACTAATTAAATTTAAACCTATTTGGGATTAAATTCGAGATAAGTTCTTTAATCCAATTAAATTCGAATGTGTTGACAAAGTCGAAAGTCTCTAAAGTCGAAATTCCAGGTAAATTCGAAAACTACTCAAACTCGAAACCTAGATAAACTCGAAGCCCCCTATTCGACTTTAGTGCAAAGTCGAATCCTAAAGTAAATTCGAAATGTCCAAACTCATAACCACTTTTTAGGAAACTCGAAAGGAGCGTATTTTGGTCAAACTCGAAAATGAGCAAAACCCTAATTTCTCCTTAACAAAGTCGAGCTCCGCAAATTCGAGAAACGGCTAATACCTTGAGTTTTTCACGTTTTTCAGATTAAATCAATATTTTTAAGAGTAAAAATATTGATTTTAATCAAAAACGTGAACTACAACAAAGTATTTTCCGGATTCCTATTCGATAAGCTCGAAAAATCCAAAAACACATGAGATTAACCGTCCAAAAGCATCAAGAAACCTAGGATGTATCTTTATGAACATGAAGAACACCCCTTAGGCTCTGATACCACTTGTAAGGTCTTGCACTACACAGATCTATCTAGACGCGACACACACCAACGAGTGCGGAATCTTCGTTAGCGGCTTGACGGATATAACACTCACACGAAACTCGGAGACTACCACAACGTTGTATGATCGACCACGAACGAACCTACGCAATGATTATCTCCGAAAACACTCACTATCAGCTGATAAACTCGAGATCGCCTTTTGCTAATTGCTCACACGAATTCTGCGAAAGTCTTCTAATCATTCGAGTTAATCCCTAATTGTAGAGGTCCATTCGAGTTTGTCATTGGACAAACTCGAATCCAGGCCCAAGGCCCATTCGAGTTTGTCTACATGACACATTCAAATTTACCACCCATGTTAAATTCGAATTTGATCTAAATTCGAATTTCCCAAGCCAAACTTCTATTTGAACATATGTTTAACTTATGTTTGAATTAATCTTTGGACTTTATGTTTGAACTTTTGTAATACATTACATCAAGTTCAAACATACAATCAATAACTATCAAACACATATAAGCACATATATCAAACACTAGTTAATATTCAGTACTTTGTAACCTGACGTGGACAAAATGCTAATACGACTTAGATTGCTATCGTCACACAGGGTGTACCAACAGTCCTAAGCCCTTCATTTTGTTTGATTGACACTGGTATTTGCATAGCACCTACTCGTGATGTTGCATTCAAGTTCTTCTCAGTACTTTGAGAACTACTTGAACTTACAATACTAGGCACTGATTTTAAGGCTTGTGTTGCTTGCTTCCCTACTGTAAATGTAGACTTTGGCTTTATATAGGGACAACTATAAGCAATGTAACCTTTTTCGTGACATCTAAAACAAGACATTTTGTCAATAGGTTTCTTATAGGTACCCTTTGACATAGGAGTCTTACTAATGTCATGTTCTTTTGTTTCAACAACTCTGTTCAGCACCTCTTGGTTACTATCACTTACATTTTTTGCCTCTTCTAGTTTTGCTTCACTAGTAGACTGCACAAACTTAACAATTTTCTTAACCTTATGGGTTGCCGTTGACACCTTAGTTGTTGATGCCATATCAGTCTCAATTACAGTTGCTTCCTCTGATTCAACCGTTTCCGTGGTCTTATCCTGAGGTCTAGGCACATAGTTATTATTGAACGGTGGAGGACTTTCCTGATATCCTAGGCCCACTGGTTTCTTAGATTGTCTATCTGCGTCTAAGATTTTGCCTAAATTCAAGGATGAGTTCCTAAACTTTTCAAGTTTACAATTAGCCTCTGCAACCTTAACCCTAGCCTCCTCTAATTATTTATCTTTTAAGGAGTTCTCTTTTGGTCGAGGCCTCTATATGCTCATAAATTTGCTCATTCCTAACACACTGCTCACTCAGTTTATCTTTTAGAGCTACTGCATCTTGAGCATTGGCTTTCATCTTAGCCCTAAGATCTTCCTTAATATCTAACAAACTAGCATTTTCGGATTTTAAGGATTGGATTTGAGCTGTCATCGTTGTATGTGTTTCTAGAACTAGGTTCAATCTATCATTTAACGTAGCACATAAAACACATAAATCATCAAATGTAGAAAAGTTAAGAGATACCTTTTTGCGATCTGATTCCACGTTTGCCATCTGAGCTACAAACTCCAGAGTGGTTCGCTCCTCAGATTTCTATAACATCAAAGGAATTGTATCAGACTGCTGGGTGTCCTCCTTTTCTACCTCAGCTCTGCCATCCGTCTCAGTTACCTCAGCCATAAAAGCTCTGGCATTAGACTCCGGACGAGTACTCCAATCATATGTACCGTCTAGCTGTCTGTTAGAAGATACATTCGTTAACAGACCAGCTATTGCAGCTTGATTCCCTGAACTAATGAAATTCTGTCTTCCCTGATTCTGATAGTTCTCAACCTTTGGTCTTTAACATTCTCTAGCAAAATGTCCCAACCCTTGACAGTTGGAACACTTCACCTATGACTTATCAAACCCAACATTGCTACTCACACTCAGGTTCCTCCCAGTTCTCTTCATAAACCGTTTGACCCTCTGCGCTACCATGGCCAGTTGCCATTGTAAGTCCATCTGCTCTAAGTCATCCGGATCTATCTGATCGTAATGCTCTTCCCACAGAGATGGATCGTTAATTTTACCTTGAACGCAGTTGTCGTATGCTGCCACCAACGAAGCTAGAAGATTTAGATGCTCCTCAGCTGATTTGGCACTCTTAGGCATTTTGGTATAACCTTGAGAAGTTGATCTTGAATGATGTGGTTTATCTTCTGGTTTTGAGAACCCTAAGAATGCCCTACCACCAGATTCTTCAGCTTCAACTGGTATTTCCTCTTCTCCAGAAAAGAAGGCAGTAGCCCCCGACTTTAGTTCACTAAAAGTTGATGATTTTGATTTCCCGAAGTACATTTCAGGATCCTGTACTTGATCGAACTCCCTCTCCTTCTTCTATAACTTAAAGTTGTAGGCCCTCAGAGTTCTGATTACTTCTTCTATAGTAAGAGTTTCCAACTTTTCTTCATCATGTTTTATCAGCGTATTGTACATCTCCCACTTAGCTAGTAATGCATCAAGAAGCTTTTCAACCTTTTCAGAATCTGGATACTCAACCTTGTGGTTGTCTAGCTCTGTCAGAAGATGGTAGAACCTTGTGATTACATCATCCAATGTCTCATTTCAGCCCTTTGAAAATAGCAAACTGTTGTTTCAGTAATTCCGTTATCCCTTTTCTAACCGTAGGATTTACCTCATACCTTTTCTACAACGCCTCACACAATTCCTTAGATGTTCCATGATGTTTAAAGGAGTGCAGAATATCCAACGGTAGTGTCATTCAAATTGACGATAGAGCTCGATTCTCAGCCTCATAAATCTTCTTCTCATCATCTTTCATATTTTGATAGAACAAAACTTTTAATCTGCCCTCGAGCTTTTGTGTTGGGGGAACATAGCCTTCATCTATTCATATCCACATACGCATATCGTTGAATCTCGCAATGTCTGCAAATCTATTCTTCCACCAGTAATAGTCTTCTATCTTCATCAGCTTGGGTGGTCAATGGATTTGACCACCTCATGGTCCGTTTCCCAAAAGTTATGCAAACTTGACATTCTTGTAAAACTTTTTGTTCTCAAACTTAAAAAAATTTTATTTTTAAAATAAATTTGAAACAAATCTTACGGACTTGAATAAGTTCATAATAATTTAAGTTTAAAATTTGTTTTCCAAATTAAATTCATTTTTAGGTTAAGTTCGAAATCAACAAGTTCGAAGGACTTCAAGTTCGTTTCTTAAATTGGCGAAACCCTAGAGCAAGTTTGTGGATGGATAAGATCGAGATTCTGACAAGTTCGGACCAAATCTAATTCCTGAAACCCTAAACATGACAAGCGGTATTCACTGCCTCCCCCCAAAACAAGGTAGGAAGCTTCGAATCCGAGAGCATAGACCTTGCTGCTTCAATCAAAGTCATGTTCTTACGTTATGCCACCTCATTTTGTTTTGGCTCATATGGTGCACTAAATTGATGCACTATTCCTTTAGTTAGGCAATATACACCAATTACTACATTTTTAAATTATGTTCTATTATCACTCCTGATACGTTTTACCCTTTTCTCGTATAAATTCTTGACTTAGTCTAAGAACCCAATCAACGTGCATGTTGTCTCGTCCTTTGTACCTAGAAACAAAACCCAAGAGAAATGTGGGTAATCATCAGTAATAACTAAACAGTACCAACTACCACCTATACTCCGACCGAAAGATCCATATGCAACAAATCGAAGGTGGAAGCGATTGAGTTTTGAGTCTTTGATTTTTGTGACTTCTTATGTTGCTTTCCCTTTTTGCACGGTACACACTTATCTTCGAACTGAAAACTCTTCATTGGAACACCTTGTACAAGGCCATTTTTCGTGATGAAGTTCATCTTCCTTAAGTACAAGGGTGCCAAACGTCTGTGCCACAGCAAAGATTCAGACTCTGAAGCTTTTTCTAGTTGACAAATAGATTCCATCGATGAATATGCTACTGACATGTCCATCATGTACAGATCATTCACCCTTGGAGCTTTCATCATAATCCATTCTTCAGGTATCGTGAATCCCGGCTTAGCACTAACGCTTCTTTAGCAGTAAAGAGGACTGAATGATGTTTATCACAGATCTGAGAGACACTAATGAGATTGTGATCAAGTTTATCTTCATAGTAGACTTGATCAATAGTGATCATCCCATTGGTGACTACTCCTATTCCAGTGATATTGCCTCCTTTATTCGCAGCAAATGAGACAAACCCCTTATTCCCACTCCTGAAGTCCGTCAGTAGACTTCTTTCCCCAGTCATGTGACGAAAGCAATCACTATCTACGAACCATTTGTTGTTAAGACCTATAGTCAACTCCTGCACATGAAAGAAAAACAGTTAGTTATCACGTGGAACCCAAGCCAAAACTGACTTCGTAATACCATTCTCATCCACATACTTGAACTCTTTCGAATACCATCTCTCCTTTCAGGTGACTTGGGTTTTTGATTAAGAACCTGTTGTGGAGCTGGGTGATTAGTGTTCACTCTTGGCCTATGGGTTGTCATTTGTTGTGGAGCCCTAGAGTAATTTTGGTTATTATGCATTTCATTGTGATAACCCTGGTCTCTACCTGGTGTCTGATGTCTGTTAGGAGTATGTGACCTAACTAGAGTATAACTCCTCTTAGGGGTAATATTCTTAATGACGGGTTGTGGTCCAGACCTAGATTGACAAGGGACTCTATTTGGTGAATTTCTCCTAAGCACTTCATGTTGTCTGATTGACACCGGTATTTGCTTAGCACCTACTCGCGGTGTTGCATTCAAGTTCTTCTCAGTACTTTGAGAACTACTTGAACTTGCAATACTAGGCACTGATTTTAAGGCTTGTGCTGCTTGTTCCCTACATTAGGCATAGACTCTGGCTTCTTATAGGGACAACTATAAGCAACGTAACCTTTTTCGTGACATCTAAAACAAGACATTTTGTCAATAGGTTTCTTATAGGTACCCTTCGACATAGGAGTCTCACTAGAGTCATGCTCTTTTGTTTCAAAAACTCTGTTCAGTACGTCTTGGTTATTATCACTTACAGTTTTTGCCTCTTCTAGTTTTGCTTCACTAGTAGACTGCACAAACTTAACAGTTTTCTTAACCTTAGGGGTTGCTGTTAACACCTTAGTTGTTGATGCCTTATCAGTCTCAGTTACAATTGCTTCCTCTGATTCAACCGTTTCTGTGGTCTTATCCTGAGGTATAGGCACATAGTTATTATTTAACGGTGGAGGACTTTCCTGATATCCTAGGCCCACTGGTTTCTTAGATTCTCTATGCGCGTCTAACAATTTGCTTAAATTCAGGGATGAGTTCCAAAACATTTCAAGTTTACTATTAGCCTCTGCAACCTTAACCCTAGCCTCTGCTAATTCTTTACCTTTTAAGGAGATCTCTTTGCTCAAGGCCTCTATATGCTCATAACTTAGCTTATTCCTAACACACTGCTCATTCAGTTTGTCTTTTAGAGCTACTGCATCTTGAGCACCGGCTTTCATCTTAGCCCTAAGATCTTCCTTAACATCTAACAAACTAGCAATTTCTGATCTTAAGGATTGGATTTGAGCTGTCATGGTTGCATGTGTTTCTGGCACTAGGTTTAATCTATCATTTAACGTAGCACATAAAACACATAAACCACGAAACGTAGAAAAGTTAAGAGATACCTTTTCGCGATCTGATTCCGCGTTTGCCATCTGAGCTGCAAACTCTAGGTCTGCTCCTAAGATTTCTCTAACATCAAAGGAATTGTATCGGACTGCTGTGTGTCCTCCTTTTCTGCCTCAGCTCTGCCATCGGTCTTAGTTACCTCAGCCATAAAAGCTCTGGCATTAGACTCTGGATGAGTTGTTGGGAAATAATCTAACTATGCCAAGCTGGTAGTTAGATTTGTCAAGATGTTAGTAGTATTTCTGTGTAATTACAAAGTTCGATCTTCCAGTTCAACAAACTCAAGCTGCTAGTTCAAAAGTTCAAGCTGCAAGAGTTAAAAGTTCAAGTTGCTCAACAGATTGATAACAGAAAGTGCTAAAATACAAGAAGTGATATATATTTTAAGATTTGAAGAACTTCCAAACATATCTACTACCAGAGAAATCAGAGTCAGTTAGGGAAACAAATCAGAAGGCTATAAATATAGATAGACTAGGTCTTTCTAGTGTGTGCAAGTTTTGTAATCGTTGTGCTTAAAGTGTTCATTGCATTCTGATAAGTTTCTCAAGCCTCTAAGGTTGTAAAACCCCAAGAACAATTAGTGTTCTCCGTCTAATAAAAAAAGAATAGAGGTGATTGTAATCAGAAACTTTGGTAATATAAAGGTTTTGATATTGATTGTTTTTATTTAAATATCTGTTTTTTATTTGTTCTGAAAGTTTTCTTAAAACAGTTAAGTGTTATTCCACAAACTTCTTAATTGGACTTTGATTCAAAACAAGATTATTGGTTTAAACTCTGATCTATAGAATCCAGTTAATCTTAGTTGATTTTGATCATGACAAGTGGTATCAGAGCTAAATAGCCTGTCTTGTTGGGAAATAATTTTAGTATGTCAAGCTATTAGTTATATTTCTCAAGCTATTAGTAGTATTTCTGTGTAATTACAATGTTCGAGCTGCCAGTTCAACAAACTCAAGCTGCTAGTTCAAAAGTTCAAGCTGCAAGAGTTAAAAGTTCAACCTGCTCAACAGATTGATAACAGAAAGTGCTGAAATTCAGGAAGTGATATATATTTCAAGATTTGAAGAACTTCCAAGCATATCTACTACCTGAGAAATCAGAGTCAGTTAAGGAAACAAATCAGAAGGCTATATATATAGATTGACTAGGTCTTTCTAGTGTGTGCAAGTTTTGTAATCGTTGTGCTTAAAGTGTTCATTGCATTCTGATAAGTTTCTAAAGCCTCTAAGGTTGTAAAACCCCAAGAAAAATTAGTGTTCTTCGTCTAATCAAAACAGATTAGAGGTGATTGTAATCAGAAACTTTTGTAATATAAAGTTTTGATATTGATTGTGTTTATTTGAATATTTGTTCTTTATTTGTTCTGAAAGTTTTCTTAAAATAGTTAAGTGTTATTCCGCAAACTTCTTAATTGGACTTTGATGCAAAACAAGATTATTGGTTTAAACTCTGATCTATTGAAACCAGTTAATCTTAGGTGATTTTGATCCTGACAAGTGGTATCAAAGACAGGTTTTATTTATTATTCTTTGTTTTCAAAGTCAGAAACTTTCTTAGTTTAAAATTTTGTTTTTCTGCAATGGAGTTTGAAAATAGCAGTAGTGGATCTGGGCAAGGATTCAAGGTGCCTATGCTCAAACCTACTGAGTTTGGGATGTGGAAACTCAGGATTCAACAGCACATTCAAATTTTGACTATGCCCTATGGGAAGCTGTTGAAAATCCTCCTGCAGTTGATCCTGAACTAGATTCTGAGGGCAAACCTAAAAAAACACCTCCAAAGACTGAGATTGAAAGGAAGGCTAGAATGAATGAAGTCAAAGCTCTTACTCTTTTACAAATAGCTATTCCTAATGCTTATCAACATCAGTTTAAAAAATTTTATACTGCCCATTCTCTTTGGATTGCTTTAGAGAAAAGATTTGCTGGCAATGCTAGCACCAAAAGGATATCTTAAAACAGCAGAATGAAAACTTTTATGGTGGAAAGAATGAAAACCTTACCCAAATTTTTGATAGGTTTAATAAGCTGATAGGACAATTGGAGAGTGCTAAGGTCAGCCTGGATCAAGATGAAGTGAACAGAAAATTCCTCAGATCTCTTGGTGAAGAATGGACAGTATATGCAACTCAATGGAGAACCAAAGACACTCTAGATGAAATAGAGTTAGATGACCTTTACAACAGCCTGAGAGTGTTTGAATCTGAAAATGAAAATAAAAGAAATGCTTTTCTTACAATCAAAACACGGCTCTGCTGTCATGAGCATTAACTAATAAAACAAACTGTTGTGATGCTTTTTCAGGTGTTGATGGTAACTCTTCTGAAGTACATTATGAAGAATTTGTTGCAAGTGATGGACTTTTTGCTCTTAATGCTGAAGATCTAGAACAAATCCAACAAAATGATTTAGAAGAGATGGACTTAAAGTGGCAACATGCTATGTTGACTATGAGGGCCAAAAGATTTCTGAAAAGGACTGGAAGACCAAACTTTCACGTCAGAGCAGAAGGCAAGCCAGCATTTGACAAATCAAAGGTTGAGTGTTTCAAATGCCACAAACTTGGCCATTTTTCTAGAGAGTGCAGATCACAAAGTCAGCTGCCACCAAGATCCCAGCAAACCAGTCAAACATCATCCTCACAAGCTCTTGTATCTCAAGAAGACAATGTATTTGACTGGTGTGACCATACAGAAGAGGAGTTTCCGAATCAAGCTCTTATGGCAGAAAACAACTTTCACTTCCAGTGAACTACCATCTAAGGTAAATGCTAAACTCTGCTCTCAAACATGCAAAATTATGGTTAAAAAGTACAGAGATCATAATGAGAGCATGCACAAAACTCTAACTAAGATGGAAGAGAGGAGATATAAGTATATGCAGGCTATAGAGGATCTTGAAAAACAGATAAATGACTATAAGGATAATGAGATTCAGATGAGACATGATAGAACATATCATGAGTGGGAGAAAAAGGAACTGAATGAGAAAATACAGACCCTAAATAAGAAATTAAATGAGGCTGAACAGAAGGTGTTAGAAACTAACAAGAAAGTAGAATCTATAAATATAGACTTGGGCAGCTTCAAGTTGGCCATCCAAAAGCTAGAACACATAATGGAAGTCCAATTTAAAGATAGGGTCAAATCTCAACTCAATCCCAAGGAAGGCTATAAGGCTACTCCACCCCCATATAATAACAAATACATTCATCCTATGAGTGAAGTTGCTGATAGGCTTGTGAATGAACCATTAGATGAGAAAATGAAAACTGTAGATCCTATCCTTGAAGACAAACATGAATCTAAAGAAGAAATGGTTCCAAATGAAGGTTGTGAGAGTAACTCCAAAACAAAGAGTGAACCTATAGGATCTCCTGCTTCTAGCTCTATCAGAACCAACAGTGTGAAAGGAAAAGAGAAGATGAGTGTATGCAATAAGGCTCCACATGTTTCTGTACCTTCTAACTGTAACATTGCATCTTCTCACACAGCAGCAGGTGAGGGGAAATCAAAGGAACAAGAACCAGTTATGGTCACACAAAACTGGTTCTCCAATCAAATCAATCAAAAGATGTTTCCACTGTGGCAGGAAAAACCATTTGGCCAGACACTGTTTATATAAACCATCTGTTACAAAATAGAATGTTGTTCAAAAACATGCCACTGTTCAAAATTTAAAAGTTTCAAAGTTTCAAAGGCCCAAACACCTGTCACACCAGTTCCAAAGAAGACAGATGATCACAAGTTCTTAAAAGTCAACAAAAGGCAGCCTGTACACCAAAAACAAGTTTTAGCAAAATCTAAATCAAGCATGAAAAAGGTATGGTGTGTTAAAGACAAAAACACTGATCAAACTGCTAATGCAAAGGATGAAACTGTTAAGTCAAAAGTTGGAACTGGTAGTGCAAATTCTGAAGCTGCTAGCACTCAGAACCCAGTTCCAACTGCTCAGTCTAAAACTGGAACTAGTAGTGGATCTTCTGAGACTGTTAAAGAAAAGGTTGGAAAGAACACCTGGATACCTCATGTCATAAATAAATACTCCTCACAGAATCCACCAGTGGATCTCACAAAGTTTAAAAAGACACAAACGGTATTTAGTTATGTCAATGTACAAGGACAACCCAAAACCAATTTGGTTTGGTTTTACTCCACTACTAACTAAGCTTTTTATTTGTGCAGGGCACCACAGAACCAAACATAATACAAGATGGCACATGGACAGTGGATGCTCTAGGGACATGACAGGAAACTCTGAATGCTTGTCAATTTTCAAAAGCTTTGAGGGAGGGTTTGTTGCATTTGGTGGAAATTCCAAAGGTGGTAAGGTAACAGGTAAAGGTACTGTCAAAGCAGGCATGATATTCAATGATGTTTTGTATGTTGAACAACTAAAGAACAATTTACTAAGTGTGTCTCAAGTTTGTGACAAACAAAACATTGTTTTGTTCACAGATTCTGAATGCATTGTCCTCTCAAAAGATTTTAAAATACCTGAAAATCTTGTTTTAATTTCAACACCAAGAAAGGACAATGTCTATTGTTTGGACACAGAACTTTTGTCTAAGTCTAAACTTTAAGCTGTTGAATATCCAAAGCATCATCTAATGAGTCTACTCAATGGCACAGAAGGATGTGTCACATGAACTTCAAATCAATGAATGTTTTAGTCAAAAAGAACTTGGTAAGAGGTTTATCACAAAAGGAGTTCATTTGTGATGATCATTGTGTAGCATGTCTCAAGGCAAGCAACACAAAACTTCTCATAAGGCCAAGGAAGTAAATTCAATCTCATCTGCTATTCATCTTATTCATATGGATCTTTTTGGTCCAACATCTGTTTTGAGTTTGAATAAAAGAGCTTACTGTTTAGTCATTGTTGATGATTTCACCAGGTTTACATGGGTTTATTTTCTTAGGACTAAGGATGAAACTGCTTAGCTAGTCAAATCCTTTATTCTAAAAATTGAAAACCAATCTAACTTAAAAGTTAAGGTGATCAGGTCAGACAATGGAATTGAGTTTAAAAATCATATCTGAAACAGTTTCTGTGAGTCTGAAGGAATTACAAGGCAATATAGTGCACCTAGAACACCACAACAAAATGGTGTAGCTGAGAGGAAGAATAGAACACTAATAGAGGCTGATAGAACCATGCTAGCTGATTACAAATTGCCAATGACCTTTTGGGAAAAGGCAGTAAATACAGCCTGTTATGTTCTAAATAGGGTTCAAGTTGTTCATTCACAAGGGAAAACTCCCTACGAGTTATTCCATCACAGATATCCCTTAGTAGCCTTTCTTAAACCTCTTGGTTGTTCATGCACTATCCTCCATACTAAAACATACATAGGTAAGTTTGAGAGTAAGGCTGAAGAAGGATTCTTTGTAGGATACTATATTCAAAGCAAAGCCTATAAGGTATATATCACTGTGTCTAAAACCATTGAAGAAAGTGCCAATGTTGAGTTCAATGAAATCACTGCAAATGTCAAAGGCATTGGTCCTGATTGGTTGTTTGATTTAGATTCACTAACAAATTCTCAGAGCTTTGTTGAGTATTCTGCAGGAGCTGTTGGAAACAGTGTTGAAACTGCCAGTACAAATTCTCATGCTAGTAACACAAATATTCAAGCTGTTGGCACAAAGTTTCCAACAATTGCAGATTCTGCTACATGGGATGAGTATACTGTACTACCACTTCTCTCTTGTGACCCACCTGGGGTCCTGGTTGATCAACAAGACACACATACAGAGTTTGAAGTGCCAATCCCAAGCCCTAATGTAACAGCTCCAACCAATACAAAACAGTTCCATCTCCAGATCAAACTGTTACTGAAGCAGAATCATCAAGTGGTGCAGAAGGTGATGATACAAATTTGGGAAGCTCATTTCAGACAGAAAGGGAACCTACACTCAGGGTTCACAAGTATTATCCTCTTAACCAGATAATGGGAGATCCACGTACTCTTGTGGAAACATGGACAATGATTCACAAGGAATCAACGGATACTGAATCAGCAGTCCCTGAATTCAGTCTAGCTGCCTTTGAACATGCATGCTTCATGTCACAGTTAGAGCCAAAGAAGGAATCTGAGGCACTGAAAGATCCATCTTGGATTTAGGCAATGCAGGATGAACTTTTGCAATTCAAGATTCAAAATGTATGGACACTGGTAGATTTGCCTAAAGGAAAGAGGGCAATTAGTACAAGATGGGTGTTCAGAAGTAAGAAGGATGGGAGAGGTGTAGTGATAAAAAACAAAGCAAGGCTGGTAGCTCAAGGATAGACTCAAGAAGAAGGAATAGACTATGATGATGTCTTTGCCCCAGTAACAAGGATAGAAGCCATCAAACTGTTCTTAGCCTATGCCAGTTACAAAGGATTCAAGGTGTACCAAATAAATGTAAAAATATGCATTTTTGTATGGTACCATCAAAGTAGAGGTTTATGTGTGTCAACCCCCTGGATTTGAAGACTATAATTATCCAGACAGAGTCTACAAGTTAGACAAAGCACTCTATGGACTCCACCAAGGCCCAAGCGCATGGTATGACACTTTGTCATCATATCTTCTACAGAATGGATTCAAGAGAGGTACTCTGGACAAGACATTATTCACAAAGTCCATCAAATTAGAGATTCTTCTTGTTCGAACCTATGTTGATGATATCATCTTTGGATCAACAAATGACATTTTGTGCAAGGACTTTGAGACTTCGATGCACAAGAAGTTTCAAATGAGTTCAATAGGGGAACTAACTTTCTTTCTAGGATTGCAGGTCAAGCAAAAACCCACTGGACCTTTCATAAGTCAATCAAAGTATCTGAATGACATCCTGGAAAAGATTGGATACAAGGACACCAAGGTTGTCAGCACACCAATGGACACTCATAAATAGCTTGATGCAGATAAAGAAGGAGTGGATGTGGATATTCATTTGTACAGATCCTTGATAGGTTCACTAATGTATCATACATCTTCAAGACCTGATATAATGTTTGCTATTTGTGTGTGTGTCAGGTTTTAATGTGCTCCAAAGGATTCACATCTCTTTGCTGTTAAGAGAATCTTTAGATATCTCAAAGGTCAACCAAAATTGGGTCTATGGTATCCTAAGGACTCTCCTCTTGAACTAACAGCTTACTCTGATAGTGACTATGGAGGATGCAACATAGACAGAAAATCCACAACTGGTGGATGTCAATATCTAGGAGCACGACTAGTCTCTTGGCAGTGCAAAAAGCAGACCACTGTTTCCACCTCATCCACTGAGGCAGAATACGTTGCAGCTGCCAGCTGCTGTTCCCAAGTCATGTGGATTCAGAACCATCTGATAGACTATGGTATCAACTTTCTATCTACTCCTATTTATATTGACAATTCAAGTGCAATCATTATTGTACAAAATCTAGTGAAATTTCCCAAAACCAATCACATAGACATTAGATTTCATTTTATAAGGGACTATAATGAGAAGAAAGTAATCCAAGTTACCAAAATTCATACAGATGATCAGTTAGCTGATCTATTTACAAAACCATTTGATGTAGGAAGATTCACCTTTCTGGTATCAAATATTGGCATGGTAAATATGGATTAATTTGTTTTTAATTATTTCTCCCTTATACAATGAGAAAAACACTTATTACATGTGCTTAGTTAAGGGGGAGACACTGTTTCATTCGATGTTGTTCTTTTTTCAACTAACAGCTTGAGACTCTTCTCAAGCTGCTAGTTCATTTTCTCGAACTGTTAGTTGTTTCACTTGGTCTGTCAAGTGTGCAGGGCATTTCAGTCATTACTAAGGAGATTGTGCGCGGGACTAGATATTTTTTTTTAAAAAAAGGCCAAACCCTTATAAGTCCTAGTTTCGTTTGATTGCAACTATCAGTTGCAAAAATATCTTCCACAATCTTTTCACTTTATCTCTTTGTGTGATTCTCACACAGTCGTTCAAAACCCTAAAATTCTCGTCTTTGTGATCATCAATGGAGTTTGTTAAAGAACACAACTGTCTTCCCTACTCTCTCAAACACGCTGAACTACAGCCATTCCATGATATGATGGATTTTCTACGTGGTTCCCATATCCATTATGCTCTAACTGTCAATCCCACTATATACGTTTCTCACATAGAGCAGTTTTGGAAATCAGCCACTGTAAATACCATTGATGGAGTCACTTCTTTTTCATCCATCATTGATGGTAATGCCATTACCATCACCGAGGAGACTATACGACAACATCTGCATCTTAATTATGCCACAGGTATATCTGATCTCTCCCTTACTGCTTTACATGAAGGTCTTTTTGAAATCGGGTATAGGGGCCCAACGGACTCTTTCACCTTCTATAAAGCACATTTTGGTCCTAAATGAAAATATCTTGTACATATTATTCAGCAATGTTTAAGCCCTAAAAGGTCTGGTTGGTCAGAATTTTCTTCCAATATTGCCACTGCCTTAGTGTGCTTATCCACAGGCCAACAGTTTAATTTTTCTAATATGATTTTTCAAGCGATGTTAAGGCACCATGCCTTGAAGAATGGGAAATTTTTGATGTAACCACGGTTTTTGGTAGAAATAATTGTAAAATATTGCAATAGTTTTAAAGTACATACAAGGATACATGTGTCCCATAGGCACTCTTTACCTACTATTAAAAGACTTTTGAAACTAAGTGCCAATTTCCCAGTGTGGATGTCCCTTTGCCTCATTCAATGCAGGATATCTATCCAAGAAACAGAGGAGAGGGTCCTGAGCAGGCTCAGAGAAGAAGGGGAAAAGGACAACAGGGCCTTCAAAGGCAGAACACATAAGGTTTTTGATCAATTTCTCTGCAACAGCTAGTGTATCTAAGGTCATTGCTCAATCTTGGTCAACAGAGAAGCTTCAGGCCCTATATGACAAAGAAAAAGAAAAAGAAAAAGCTTCCAAAGCCTCCCAACAAGTCCAAGATCCACAAGTTCTCTCTCAAACTGTTGCTGATGCTCCTCAACCTGAAACCAAACAACAAGAAAAGTTATATCAGGTAAAGAGAGTGTTGTTTGACCAATAACTTCAAAAGGCTATGGAGATTGAAAAGACCCTTGATCAGCATGACTTCTCCTAAGTCAATGGATGACATTGATTTATTATATCATTTTGTAATCAAAAGAGAAGCTGGTCCAGAGGAAGAATACAATAGCCTAATTCAACTGGTTCAAAGAGTGACTAGAGATGAGCTGACACAAATACATAATATTTGAACTGCCAGTCACTCTAGGTCACCAATTGTATGGGTTCAGACCAATTTAAAAGATCTCAGAAGCATTTTTGATTTAGAATCCACCAGAGGGGATATAGAAGCTGCCAAGGAAATGAAGATTGTACAGGTTGATTTATATGCAAAATCCATGACATATAGACTCAAGCTTGCAGACAGATCCGGCAGATTCTACAATTTTGATTTCCTTGACTTGCCAAAAGCATGGCTACTCCAAATGAGCTCTATGAAGATTGAATGTGATAAAGTGGAGTTTAAGAGAGAATTCATAAAAGCTATAAGGCAGAAACTTTCACAGTTGTAAGTTTTTGGATGCCTTAGTTTGTGTATAACAGTTCTACTTTGTCTTATTTCCTTATTTGTATAGAAACTTAAAGTCTTGTGTAAAGAAATTTAAGTTAGGGGGAGATTGTTGGGAAATAATCTAAGTATGTCAAGCTGTTAGTTAGATTTCTCAAGCTCTTAGTAGTATTTCTGTTTAATTACAAAGTTCGAGCTGCCAGTTCAACAAACTCAAGCTACTAGTTCAAAAGTTCAAGCTGCCAGAGTTAAAAGTTCAAGCTGCTCAACAGATTGATAACAGAAAGTGCTGAAATTCAGGAAGTGATATATATTTCAAGATTTGAAGAACTTCCAAGCATATCTACTACCAGAGAAATCAGAGTCAGTTAAGGAAACAAATCAGAAGGCTATAAAAATATATAAACTAGGTCTTTCTAGAGTGTGCAAGTTTTTGTAATCCTTGTGCTTAAAGTTTTCATTGCATTCTGATAAGTTTCTCAAGCCAGACAAGGTTGTAAAACCCCAAGAACAATTAGTGTTCTTCGTCTAATCAAAACAGATTAGAGGTGATTGTAATCAGAAACTTTGGTATATAAATGTTTTGATATTGATTGTGTTTATTTGAATATCTGTTCTTTATTTGTTCTGAAAGTTTTCTTAAAACAGTCTAGTGTTATTCCTCAAACTTTTTAATTAGACTTTGATTCAGAACAAGATTATTGGCTTAAACTCTGATCTATTGAAACCAGTTAATCTTAGGTGATTTTGATCCTGACATGAGTACTCCAATCATATGTACCGTCTAGCTGTCTGTTAGAAGATACATTCGTTAACAGACAAGTTATTGCAGCTTGATTCCCTTAACTACCGGAATTCTGTCTTTCCTGATTCTGATAGTTCTCAACCTTTGGTCTTTGACATTCTCTAGCAAAATGTCCCAACCCTTGACAGTTGTAACACTTCACCTATGACTTATCAAACCCAACATTGCTACTCACACTCAGGTTCCTCCCAGTTCTCTTCATAAAACGTGTTAGGCACAAAAAGGCCTCAGTCAAACCTGCTCTACATCTTAGGGGGAGATTTTTAATCAAACCTGTTTGATGCACTAGAAGGTATAATTTAAAGCCTGTTAATGCCTTAATGAAACCTGAAAAGTGATTTGTCAAAGTTGTTTTCAATCTTGCATTCGTTGCAACAAAGGCAGATTGTCCAATCAGTTTTGTCTACTGAACAGGCTGGATATAAACTGTCTACGCTACTCTATTCTGTTGAGCATCTTGGACAAATTCTAAGTTTTCTGTTCTTTGTGAATAGAACCTATTCTTTGTGAACAGACTAAAAACTTTATGGAATATGTTTCCAAGTCCTCATGTATTGTTTTGGACTACAAGATCAGTATACAAAGTCGAAGACAAAGTGGGAAACAGAAGACGCTAAAGCTGCCTACGCTGTTCTGTTACATGAAGACAAAGTGGATATTTGAAATGAGTGACAGGCCATTTCATATATCAAAATGGCCTTAACAAAAGAATAAAGATGCAAAGTTGACATTCCTTATTTAGTTAAAGCCTTATGCAACAGAGAAAAAAAGAAAAAGACAAAGATTCTGACACATGAAGACAAGTCTGCTTTATCTGAATGTGCAGAAAAGTTGTTTTGTCTTTTTGGAAAGACATCCCACTATCTCATCATCCAATGAAGAATGTTCACTGAGATTCTCAGTAAGAGTATAAAAGGAAGCTTCTAAGGATTATGAGATAACCAAGAGTGAGAAATTCAGATCGTGCATTGAAGTGTGTTTTTCCATGCATGTGAGTCTGCTTGAATAAAACAGTAACGTGTGTCCAAGCTATTCTTATTCAGGCTGTCTATCTGTGTCTTGTAAAATCAATGAGTTCATCTTATGAGTGTATTCATTGTATCTAGTCTGAGTGTTTTAGATTAGTTAAACATCTGTTGTATCTGTCATCTCAGCTTGAATCTTTCCGCAGTCAAGCTTGTTTGTAATTAACACTTGTTAATAATATACGCAAACAATGAGAAAAGAGTGTTGAGTTTTAAATTGATGTATTCACCCCCCACCTCTACAGCTTAGAACAATTCACTAGGGAAACATTTTGGGACCTACAAGTGATATCAGAGCAGATAGAGTGTGTGTTAACTCTAGATCTCTCATTCTCTCTACTTTCCCATGGACAACAGTGCTGCCAGTTCCTCCTCTTACTATGGCAATGGTTCTATGGCCAACCCCCCCAAGTTCAATCATCAAAACTTCTCTAGTTGGAAGTGCAGAATGATGCTCTACTTAAAGAATTTGGATGTACAACTGCCAGAGATAGTGATGGAAGGTCCCTATGTGCCAACCTCTGTTACTACTATCACTCCTGCAGTTGAAGGAGCTGCCCCTGAGATCAGATGCTTTGAGAAGGCCAAAGCTCCATGGTCTGATGAGGACAAACGCTGGTTGCTCTTGATGCAAAAGCCAGGAACAACCTGGTCATTTCTCTTCCTGATGAGGTGTTCAAACAGGTTGAGAAAATGAAGACTGCAAAGGAGATGTGGGATACTTTGTGTACCGTCTATGATGGTCCCGCTATCACACTGGATAACAGGATCAACAATCTTGTTAGACAGTATGAACTCTTCTTTGCAAAGCCAAAGGAGTCTCTCACAGAAACCTATACCAGGTTCATTGCTCTAATCAATGATCTCAAAGCTCTTGGGATCACTAAGGACAGCTTGAATCTGGTGAACAAGTTCTTGGACATTCTGCCTGAAGAATGGAATTATTTTTCTACTATCTTAAGAAATTCAGGCACCATCAAAGGTATGGATCTTGTAAATCTGTATGGATCCTTACTAAATGATGAGTAGTCAAGGCAACAGAAAAGAAATGCCTTGGAATTGTCTAAGAGTGGTGCTGCCTTAGTGGCCAGCGTGAGACAACCTGTTGGTCAGATGTGTGATGTGTTCACACAACCTGATCAACAGGCGGATGATGAAGGGGAAGAAAGTCTGAAGAGGAAGACTGTGAAGATCTTGATGAACTAGATGATGAGCCAATGATTGCAATGCTTGTCAAGAAGTTCAACAAGAAGAGGTTTGGTGGAAGAATGTTGCAGAAGAAGTCATGTCCCATCAAAAAGAAGGCATTTGATAAAACTAAGGCTGAGTGCTTCAAATGTGGCAAAACTGGTCATATAGCTGCTGACTGTATGTCTAAAGCTGTTAGTTAATCATCCAAACCATTCAAGACAAACAGGGACGATGAATACAGGGTTAAGTTCCTAATGGCCATGGCTAAGCTGAAGAAGTTGGAAGACTCAGTGGCTTTCAACAAGCAAAAGGGACTCATGGCTGAGACATATGATTGGGAGGAATTTGACATATCTTCAGATGAAGAAGATAACAACTGTCTGATGGCCAACACTAATTTCCCATCAACAAGTAACTTCGAACAAGACCTGGCTGAAGCTGAAGCCCTCAGCAGCTTAGAGAACTGGAATCCAACAATGATGTACAAGGTACAAAACTTTATGGCTTACAGTTCTGATGAAAAAGTCAAAATGTTTGAATATCTACTTGTTGATCTAAAAGCTGCTATTGAGAAGCACATTGTGTTGTTGTCTGAAATCTCCAAGCTAAAAACTGATCTTGAAATAAAAACTAGTAAACTGGACAGCTTCCATAAGTTGGAAACTGAACTTGATGAATTAAAACACATCAATTCCATTTTATTAGAAGAAAAGAGAGAAACAGACACAAACCATGCAAAGCCTCAAAAGATTGTTGACTCTTGGTGCCAATCTGCACAAAAGGTCAACCATTGTATCAGTCAACAAATCCTTGCTCAAATCCAAGTCTATCTTGGAGGGGATCTTGACAAAGCAGCTTCAATTGTTGAGATAAATAATCTGAAAAATGACTTATCCACTCTTGGTGAGCTTCCAAGAACTTTCATCCAGAAAGTGAATGGTAAGCTAGTCTCAACAATTAGGTTTGTCAGACCTCAAAATATTGACAGCTTGTGTGTCACACCCTGCTACCTCGGTTGGCAGCGAGACGTGACGAGTGCGGAAGCGTAACCATAATTATAACGAACGACTACTATATGGACGTTTTCGAAATATTACATCATTAAAATTTAAAAATGTAATAATGTTTTACAGAATGAAAAGGAATGAAGTTCGCGTAATACAGAGATTCTAATACGTAATTAATGCGTCCAAAAATAATGCAGTCAAATCTCCGTTAGTTTCGAAATATGCATGCGACTCCATGAAATGCGGAAGCTTCAAAGTTGGTGTATCCGAAGGCACACTTGCCTTAATTACCTGAAAATACATGCTAAAATACGTCAGCAAAATTGTTGGTGAGTTCATAGGTTTACACGAAAAGACCAGTTGTATGGACATTATCAGATGCGTTGAATTTATAAAATCATAAATTCCATGAGATGTATTACATAAACCATCATGTCACCGAAGCTTAATTAGAATGAGTTTTGCCCTGAGCAGTATTCCCATACGTAATACCGTGTGTTGAATATATATGCACCCGCAGTTAGCTAAACCACTAACCCGAGTGGGGGACATGACTCCCAATAGATCTATCCACAATATATTCGCGCTTGCAAACAAATGCAACTAACGATTTCATGATATAAGGGCGGAAATCACATATGTAATACATAATAGAATCGAGAAGTTTTTGTGTCCATATAAAAACGAAGCATGCATTCCATCCCAAAACATAATAATGTGAAAAATGGGACTATGAAGACTCACCTTGTTGATTTTTGATGATGTTTTTGGATCTGAGTTGAACATTTGATTGTATAGTTGAGACTCGTCCTAATATTTTTTTACGAGTTCGGGTCAATATCATCATAATACGTGTTTGAATATTTTATGTACTTGGGGGTGATGTATAAATAATGTTGATAATGATTTGCAGTTATGTTCAAGTAATTTATTTAAAAATATAATTTGTTGTATTAATTCCGATTTACAAAAATGATTTTAAGTAGTTTATTTCCAAGGACATTTTAATGCATGCATGCATACGTATGTACATATGTATTTATATATATACGATAATGCATACATATATATACGAGCATGTGCATCATTATGAAAGGGTATTCATATATTTTGCATGGAAAATTTCACGAGTATTATGAAAACCGAGTGGTAAATAAAAAGTATTATATTTTAATTTTTCATGTTTTATAAATTTTTAAGGTGGGAAATAAAGTAAATAAGAAAAACTTACAAAAGTTGAGGAATGCTTGAATTTTGGCCGATTTGCTTTGAGAGAGTTTGTGAGTTGGTGTGTTTTTGTGAAATGGGTTTGTCTTCTATTTATAGAAGAAAAAGGGTTATTAAAAATAATGATAAACTAATTAAAATTTAGTGAAATGATGAAAAGAAAAGGTGTTTTCGGTTGAGTGTTGGACAAAATAAGTGTGGCCGATTTCATGATTGTATGTTGCATGGAGTTTAATATTAAAATAATACAAAAGTACAAGCTAGTTGTCCTTTAAAGGACAACTTACTTTTTAGAGTGATAAGTAGTATGGGTTTTCAAATTTTATATCAATAAAAGTACAAAAGTATGCACGAAAAGGTGGTAGTAATAAGTACTGATATATATATATATATATATATATATATATATATATATATATATATATATATATATATATATATATATATATATATATATATATATACATACTTAGAAAATTTTTCTGGAATGTTAAACTCGATTCAAGTGTGAATCGAGTTTGTTGCAGTGTCAATCGAGTTTTATAACATTATGCCCGAGTTTTATCACACTTTGATCGAGATTTATGCCTTTGTCATTCGAGTTTCATATGGCTATAGTCGAGTTTCATACAACATTGCCCGAGTTTCTTGCTTCTTTAATCGAGTTTCTTTGTTTAACTGTTCGAGTTTTACGTAGTTTTATTCGAGTTTTATGTTTCTTTATTCGAGTTTCACCCCTTAGGAATCGAGATTTGTATCTTCATCATTCGAGTTTTATACTGCATCATCCGAGAAAATTGTTTCTTTATTCGAGTTTCATCAAAGTGTTATTCGAGTTTAGATCTTTACTAATCGAGTTTCATTATATCATTATTCGAGTTTATTACTTCTTTCATCGAGATTCATACAACACCATTCGAGTTTATTGATTATATGATGCGAGATTCATATAACTTCATTCGAGTTTATTACTTCATTATTCGATTTTTATATTAGTTTAATTTTTGAGTTTCATACCTTATTTTTAGGCCAGTTGTTACAGTCTCCCCCTGTTGAAGGAATTTCGTCCCGAAATTAGCTCGTGTTCTCCTCCGCTTGGACTTTTGAGAACAGCTGGGGGTACTTCTCTCGGAATTGATCTTCGCGTTCCCAAGTAAACTCAGGACCTCGTTTAGAGTTCCATCGGACCTTTATTATTGGAATTCGACTGTGCTTGAGTTTCTTGACTTCTCGGTCCATTATTTCCACCGGTTGCTCAATGAAATTTAATTTATCGTCTATCTCCTGCTCGTCCATGGGTATCACGAGTGATTCATCAGCCAGACATTTCTTAAGATTGGATACGTGGAAGGTATTGTGCATGCTGCTAAGTTCTGGTGGTAACTTTAAACGATAAGCTACGAGTCCAATTCCCTTTAAGACTTTGCATTGCCAATGTATCGAGGGTTTAATTATCCTTGTTTCCCAAACCGTATCACGCCCTTCCATGGCGAGACTCTCATCAGTACTCGTTCTCCTAATTAGAACTCAAGGGATTTTCTATTTTCATCTGCATAACTTTCTTACAATCGCAGGCAACTTTTAGTCAGTTTCCTATCTGTACTATCCTTTCGGTTGTTTCGTGAATGATCTTAACGCCATTGATTTGGCCATTTCCCACTTCTTCCCAATAAATCGGTGATCGACACTTTTGCCCGTAGAGGGCTTCAAACGAAGCAGCTCAATACTTGAGTGATAGCTATTGTAGTACGATAATTTCACTAAGGTAATTGAGTATCCATTACATAGGCCCTTAATGTGTGTTCTAGGGTTTCGATCATTCTATTATTCTGCCCATCGGTCTGAGGGTGATATGTGGTACTTCATGTCTTAGTTTGTATCCAAAGCTTGAAGTAATAATTGCCAAAAACTTAGATGTAGATCTGCTATCCATTCCTGAAATGATTATAATAGGCACTACGTGTCCGGAGACAACTTCCTTGAGGTACGTTTGGACTAGCTTATTCATCCTGATGTTCTTCTTGATTGGTAGGAATGCGCGGATTTTGTTAGGTTGTCGACTATTGCCCAAATGGTTTCTGATGGTTTATCTTAACTTTGGAGCGTGTTAGGAATTTTCTGACCGATTTGGCAATGTCATTCTTCATGATAGGCCACCCGTATAGTTTCTTAAGGTCATGATACATTTTATTGGATCTGGGGTAAACGACATATCTTAATTTGTGTCCTTCATCCATAGCCAACTTTCTTATTCCACCAAACAGAGTAATCAGATTCTATTCATGAGATACCGATTTTTATTAGCCCTTATTCTAAACTATTTATCCACTTGTACTCTTAACGGCTTAGCTCCTTAGTTTTCCTCAGGTGATAACGAATTTTCACGGTTGCCATTACTTATTAGTTCCATCCAACGGTACTACTTCGTATTCGACTCTTTCTGGTTCAAGACGTGTTGGAGGCTCTTAGGGTCCGTGAGTGTAATACACTTCTTACCGTACAACTAATGTCTTCAAGTCTTAAGGGTAAACACTACTGTTCCAAGATCTAGATCATGCGTTGTGTAATTCACCTCGTGACCCTTAAGTTTTCATGAAGTATAAGCTATGACCTTATCTTTCTACATCAGCCCATTGTGTGAAGTGTCATAGTAATCTATAAATTTCTCGTTCCTCTTAGGTGTGGACAAAATAGGCGCGCTGCACAGTTTGTGCCTTAATAACTGAAATGATATCTCCTGATCCTTGCTCCAATCATACTTAATGTCTTTTCGGGTCAGTTTTGTTAGAGTTCTGGTGATCTTTGAGAAAATTGCTTATAATAAGTGGCAAGTCTTAAGGACTGTCGTATCTCTATGGGGGTTCTAAGAGTTGACCAATTCCTGATAGCCTCGATCTTTGCGGGGTCGACTTGGATTCCTTTACTATTGTTCACGTGACCGAGGGATTTCACCTCTCCTAACCAAAAGTCAAATTTAGAAAGCTTAGCATATAGTTGTTCTTTCTCCGATAATTCCAGATTCAGTCTTAAATGTTGCTCGTGCTCCTTCTCGTTTCATGAGTAGATTAAAAGTCATTCATGAATACAATCACGAATTTGTCTAAATAAGGTTTGCACACCCGATGAGGTCCATGAGTACCGTTGGGGACACTGGTTAATCCAAACGGCATTAATAGGAATTTATGATGACCGAGACGGAATCTGAAAGCTGTCTTTGGAATATCTTTCTTGTGAACTCTAACCTGATGATAACCAGACCTTAGGTCGATCTTCGAATATAAGCTTAATTCTTGGAGTTTTGTCAAACAAGTTTTTAGCTTATTTAATTTCTCGGTAAATGCTGCACATCCCGAAAGTTCCATCCTTCTCCTTTATGAACAAAACTGGAGCTCCTCCAAAGCGAGGAACTCGGTTTGATAGACCATTTATCTAAGAGCTCCTACAGTTGGTAGGACGATTCTTACACTATTGATGGGGCTAATCGGCATGGTGCCCGAGCCATTGGTACCGCACCTGATACTAGGCCAAATTTTGAATTTGAATTGCCTCGATGTTGGGTGTTCAGGTAAGTGTTCTGGAAAAAAAAAACTTTGGGTAACCATAAATAATAAGGATATTTTCGAGCCGCTTTTCCTTTGGCTCCCTCTCTGTCAACATTTCAGGGTCCTAATGCTAGGAATGATGCTCACTTTGGTAATTCTTGTTTTGCCTTGAACAGTAAGGACCTTCTTATTAGCTAAAGGTATATGAACCGTCTTCTTGTGGCACACTATTTCCGCACGATTTTTCGATAGTCAATCCATGCCTGTGACCACGTCAAAACTTCCTAGTTTGACGGGCATCAAGTCTTTTACAAAGAGTTGGCCTACTAATTCTAAGGAGCATCCTCGACTTATATTATTTGTCTTAAGCCTCTTACTGTCATCAATTTCAAGGGCATAAGTGACACTTAATGGTGTAAGAATGGAATTTATCTGCTTAGTGAACTTAATGGATATAAAGCTCCTATCAGCACCAGTATCAAATAGTAGAAATGCATAAGTGGTATCTAATGGGGTAAGAGGATAAGTCTACGAGTTTGAAATTTCTTAGGCAGGTGGTCACATCTTTATCTTTTCCTACGCAGAGTTGTAGTTAACACTTAGTTCCTCATAAAAGTTCTTGATACTTAATCTTTGTATAAGATGTGGTCAAAATTTTCTGATAAATTCTTAAGCCTTATTTACCCTAAGATATATCAGATAGTAAAGCCTAGAGAAAATACTATAAAGAGACGCCTCTGGGGTTTCCTCGTACTCTAGAGCGTTAAGTCGTTGGGTTAGTTCTGCATCACGGGCTTTGCGCTCTGCTAGGTGCTGACACAATTTGTCTATTCTTTCTTTGTTGAATCGCCTGGGTATTCTGGTTGGTCTAAGGTTTATTGGTGGTTTGCATTGCCTCCTGCTTAATCTTTGCAAAGATCTCACCGACCTCTTGGTGGATTTTGTTGAAATTGGAGGTCGTGTCTGGCGGCCCTTGCCACCAACAGAGGTACCGTTCGTTGCGTAGGTTCCTGGGTAAGTGTCGGTACTTGAGAAGAAGATGGCGTTTCTAACTGGCTTGGGATCCCTTCCTTGTTTCTCCACTCTTGGAGAGTGTGAGGCATCCATCCCCACTGTCTTACGTTCGCCCATCGTTACAGCGGCGGGCTTGGCTGATGAGGGGGGGTACCGGGATAGACTCCCGTAGTGCTAACACACCCTTTTCCTAGGGGTGAACTTTCTTAATGGTTCATTGGGATGGTTTCAGTGGTGGTGATGGTGTAGCAATTTATGCTGCAGGGTCACAGTTGCCCTCCTTGTGTTTTGACGAGTCCATTACATCGTCATTGATTTGGGTCTGGGTGGGTCTCTGATCCCAAGTACATCTTAGTGTCACCTTGGTTTGTGAGAGTTCCTCCTCAGGGCCAAAGAGGACAATAACCGTATTGTTCGACATGTTATTGTCATATATGTGTGTTGGTACATCCCGTGTGACGATAGCAGTCTAAGTTGTCTTACATTGTGATTTTGCATATGTTTGGTATATATATATATTATATATGATTGATGTTTATCAGTGTTTGTATGTTTGAACTTGATGTAACGTACTACAAGAAGTTCAAACATAAAACTCAAAGATAAATCAATCATAAGGTAATATTATAAGTTTCATCACTTAAGTGTTTAAGTGTATTGGCTAGATTCGAATAGGTTAAGGAAGGCATTCGAATCTGTGATAGATTCGAATGTATCCTTAGATTCGAATAGGTTAGATTCGAATATGTCAGATGGACAGATTCGAATGAGGCCTTAG
>JAANYP010005181.1:0-15419 GCA_020465985.1 Centrapalus pauciflorus
AAACCATTGTGCAACCGAATCTTAATTAAAATGTGTTTGCCCTGTGCAGTATTCTAATACGTAATACCATGTGTTAAATATATATGCACTCGCTGTTAGCCGACCTGAACTAACCCTAATGGGGGACATGACTCCCGATAGATCTATCCACAATATATCCGCGCTTACAAATAAATGCAATTAACGGTTCATGATATAAGGGTTGATGGAACCACATGTGTAATACATAATAGAAATGAAGTTGTTTTTGTGTCCATATGAAAACGAAGCATGTATATCAACCTCAAAACATAACAGTGTGAAAATAGGGGCTATGAGGACTCACCGAACTTGTGATGGCAAAAACGAGCGTAAAATGCTATTTAGCGTAAGTTGATGGATGATGCACCGGGTGAGTTTAATCGAGCCCTAAATGATAATAGGGACGTAATATCTCTAATATATGATAATATATATTTATAAATTTTTATCTCTTAAATCACCCAACATTACAAGTTTATAAACAAAACCCGCTTAACACGTCAAGTTGATATATATATATATATATATATATATATATATATATATATATATATATATATATATATATATATATATAATTTTCCAGCTTTTTCGGAGGTTTTTTCGGCCTACTTTGAGGCTGTTTTTGACCAAGCTCCAAAACGTTTTAGGCTTTGGTTTTCTAGGAAATTAAACTACAATATACAAAGGATTTTTAGAATCAAGAACGACCATTTTTCGAGATGTTTAGGTTAGGGAAAAAGCTTGTTGAAAACCCTATGTTGGCCATTTTTGAGCTGTCAAACCTTCGGTTTCCCAAATAATTTCTGGAGGTCTTAAACTCCAAAATAAATTATGAAAACTTCCAGATCTATATTTAAGACATAGATCTAACTTTTGAGACAAGAATCAACTCATGTCGTTAAGTTATCAATTAGTTATGATTTTTCAAAGTCGATATAAATTTTCTGCCGAAAATCCGCAGTTTATAAACTTGAAATAACTTATGATTCTTGTTGTTTATTCAAAGACTACTTGCATACAAGTTATAAAACACATACATATTACTTTTTTTCATAATATTAACACTTTTATGATGTGTTTATATATTCATAAACACCTTTAAAGAAACAACTTAAAAACAAAAACTAGAAACTTATAAACTTGAGTTTTTATGAAACATGTTATTGTTGGTGATTATATATATTATGCAAGACTTATATAAACATAAATGTATGATGAACTAAGTTAGTATTTACTTACTTTGATGTATTTGGAGTATGAAATTGAGAAGAAGTTGGAACTCTTGCAAGATTTGGACCAAGAACACTTGAATTTCACCAAGAACACTTGAATTCACCAAGAACACTTGAATGAAAATGTTTGTAGTGGGTGTGTGTGTGGGATCTGGTTTTTAGAGAGAAAAAGGAAGAGTTTTGGTGTGAAAATAATGAAAGGGAAGCTCTCTATTTATAGGCAAAGTCTTGGTCTTTCAAATTGAGGTTGAGTGGAGTGTTGGATAAGATGAAAGAAGATGATGAAAAGGATTTGATTTTGATGGGTTATGGAAGTGTGTATTATAAAAATGAAGTCAAAACCTACTTGTACCTCCCTATGGGCAGATTATTAGAATATATTTTGATGTATTTTCATTTTTTTTGTTTAAATGTATTTATAATGTATTCTTGTATTTCCCTTTTTATGTAAATTCATAAATACTTTTGAATGCATTTGTTTAATGATTTGTTTTAGTCTTGCATCATTAATGTTAAGTAAGTGTATTAATGCATGATTAGAGTTACTAATCTTAATTTAATTATGTACTTAGTTGAATTAATCCTTCATATCGTAAATCGATCCGATTAATTGATTTCCCAATTCATCGCACCGATGAATTTGATTCTAATTGAGTTGAATTTCTTCATGAACCTTGTTAATCACTTTGATTAATTTCTAATGACCACTGATTAGGTTATAATTGGCTATTAAATACTGATTTGGTCGGATTTGCTAACCTGGATAATGCCGGATGTTACAGTCTCCCCCTGTTAAGGGAATTTCGTCCCGAAATTAGCTCGTGTTCTCCACTGCTTGAGTATTTGAGAACAGATGAGGGTATTTTTCCCGAAGCTGATCTTCGCGTTCCCACGTAAACTCAGGACCTCGCTTAGAGTTCCATCTGACTTTTATTATCGGGATCTGGCTGTGTTTTAGTTTCTTGACTTCTCGTTCCATTATTTCTACAGGTTGCTCAATGAAGTTCAACTTATCATCTATTTCTAGCTCGTCCATGGGTATAACGAGTGTTTCATCAGCCAGACACTTCTTAAGGTTGGATACATGGAAGGTATTGTGTATGCTCCTAAGCTCTGGTGGTTGCTCTAAATGATAAGCTACTAGTCTAATTCTTTTCAAGACCTTGAATTGTCCAATGTAACGAGAATCCAGTTATCCTTGTTTCCCAAATCGTATCACGCCCTTTCATGGCGTGACTTTCATTGGTACCCTTTCTCCTAAATGGAGCTCAAAGAATTTTCTCCTTACGTCTGGATAACTTTTCTGACAATCGCGGCAACTTTTAGGCGGTTCCGTATCTCTACTAACTTTTCGGAGGCCTCAAGTATGATTTCTAGGCCAATGACTTGACGATCCCTGAATTTGACCCGTCAAAGGGGTGATCCACACTTTTGTCTGTACAGTGCCTCAAATGGAGCAACCATAAAATGTGTGTGATTATTGTTGTTCGATAATTCCACTAAGGCAAATGAGTATCCCAAACACTTCCCAAAATCCATCACACAGGCTCAAAACATATGTTCTAGGGTTTGGATCATACTTTCACTCTGACCATTGGTCAGAGGGTGATATGTGGTACTTGTGTCCAAGTTTGAACCCAAAGCTCGCTGTAACGATTTCCAAAAATCTAGATGTAAATCTGCTATCTGAATCCGAAATGATTGAAATGGGCACTCCAGGTTTGGAGACGACGTCCTTTAGGTACGTTTGGACTAGCTTATTAATCCTATTGTTCTCCTTTATTGGTAGGAATGCGAAAATTTGGTTAGGCGGCCGACTATTACTCATATGGTTTCTGATGTTTGTCTTATCTTTGTAACATGTTAGGAATTTGTTGACATATGTGACAATGTCAGCCTTCATGTTAGGCCACCAGTATAGCTCCTTGCGGTTATGATACATTTTACCAAATCCGGGATGAGTGGCATATCTTGATTTGTATCATTCATCCATAACTTGCTTTCTTATTCCACCAAAACAGGGTAACCAGACTCTATTCATGAAATATTGATTTTTATTAGCCCTTATCCCAAACTATTTATCCATTCCGTGCAGGGCTTCATTTCATTTTTTCCTCCTTAAAAGCTTCTATTTGTGCTTCATGAGCTAAGGAAGGAAGGTTTGGTTGAATGTTTATAACTAGGGCTCGTACTCTTAACGACTTAGCTTGCTCCTTTCGGCTCTGAGTGTCTGCAACCACATTAGCTTTTTTAGCTCTTGTGAACTCTAACCTGATGATAACCAGACCTTAGGTCGATATTCGAAAAGAAGCTTAATTCTTGGAGTTTGGTCAAACAAGTCATTGATCCTTGTGAGCGGGTATCGGTTGTTTTAGTTTATTTAGCACTCAAAAATTGATGCACATTCTGAAGGTACCATCCTTCTTCTTTATGAACAAAACTGGAGCTCCTCCAAAGCGAGGAATTCGGTTTGATAAACCTTTTATCTAAGAGCTACTACAGTTGGTTGGACGATTCTTACACTATTGACGGGGTTAATCGGCATGGTTCTCGATCCACTAGTGCAGCACCTGATACTAGGCCGATTTTTGAATTTGACTTGCCACGATGTTGGGAGTTCAGGTAAGTCTTCTGGAAAAACTTTAGGGTAACCATAAATAATAAGAATATTTTCGAGCCGCTTTTCGTTTGGCTCCCTCTGTCAACACTTCAGGGTCCTAATGCTAGGGATGATGCTTACTTTGGTATTTCTTGCTTTGCCTCGGACAGTAAGGACCTTCTTATTGGCTAACGGTATATGAACCGTCTTCTTGTTGCACACTGTTTCCGCACGATATTTCGATAGTCAGTCCATGCCTATGACCACGTCAGAACTTCCCATTTTGACGGGCATCAAGTCTGTTTCAAAGAGTCGGCCTACTAAATCTAAGGAGCATCCTCGTATTATATTATTTGTCTTAGGCGTCTTACTGTCATCAACCTCAATAGCATAAGTGGCACTTAATGGTGTACGAATGGAATTTATCTGCTTACTGAACTTAGTGGATATAAATCTCCTATCAGCACCAGTATCAAATAGTAGTAATGCATAGGTGGTATCTAATGGGGTAAGAGGATAAGTCTATGGGTTTGAAATTTCTTAGCCAGATAGTCATAGCTTTATCTCCTCATACGTAAAGTTTCAGTTAAAACTTAATTCCTTATTAAAGTTCTTGATACCTAATCTGATATGGTCGGGATTTTTTTTTTCGATAAATTTTCAAGTCTTACGTACATCTGATAGTAAAAACCTAGAGATATACTATAAACTGGTAGAAGGGTACTGAGTATGAGTTACGTCCTCGTACTTCAAAGCGTTAAGTTGTTGGGTTAGCTCTGTATTGCGGCTTTGCGCTCTTCTAAGCGCCGTCACAATTCGTCGATTATCGTCTTGTTGAATCGCCTGGGTATTCTGGTTGGCCCAAGGTTTATTGGTGGTTTGTATTGCCTACTGCTTAATCCTTGCAAAGATCTCATCGACCTCTTGGTTGATTTTGTCAAAATTGGAGGTCGTGTCATGCGGCCCTTGCCACCAACAGAGGCACCGTTCGTTGCGTAGGTCCCTGGGTAAGTGTCGGCACTTAAGAAGGAGACGGTGTTTCGACTTGAACTTGCTTGGGATCCCTTCCTCGTTTCTCCACTCTTGGAGAGTGTGAGTCATCAATTCCCGCTGTGCTGCTACGGAGGGCTTAGCTGATGGGCAGGTACCGGGATAGACTCCCGTTGTGCCAGTCACACGCTTTTCCTAGGGGTGATCTTCTTCAATGGTCCATTGGGATGGTTTCTGAATAGGGTGTAGGATGGAATACGTGGTGGTGATAGTGGACCAATTTGAGCTGCAGGGCCATAGTTTCCCCCCTCTTGTTCTGACGGGTCCTGTACCTCGTCACTGATTGGGTCTGGGTGGGTTTCTGATCCAAAGTACACCTTAGTGTCACCTTGGCTTTCTTGTTCCATGGGTGAGAATTCATCCTCAGAGTCAAAGAGGATAATAACCGTATTGTTTGACATGTTCTTGTCATCAGGGTCCTTATATATGTTCACAGTTTTTGAAGAAACTTTAGTTTTTGTAACAGTTATAGTCTAGCTCCTAATGCGACCTAGTTCACTATAACTATGGCTCTGATACCAATCTGTCACACCCCGTTACCCCGGTTGGCAACGAAGCGCGACGTCGCAAAAGCATAACCATAATCATAACGAACGACCACTATATGGACGTTTTTAAAATACATCGTTAAAACTATAAAATGTAGCAATGTTTTACATAGTCTGATATAAAGAAAAAAAGTTCGCACAATACAGAGATTTAATTATATAATTAAAGTATCCAAAATAGTGCAGCTAAATCTCCGTTAATTTTGAATATGCATGCGACTCCATAGATGCGGAAGCTTGAAAGTAAATACGTTTGAAGGCACACTTGCCTCAATTTCTTGAAAATACACGCTAAAATACGTCAACAAAAATTGTTGGTGAGCTCATAGGTTTACACATAAATCTGACTTGTATGGACAACAACAGTAGAGTTTGAATTTATAAAATCAAAAAATTCCATGTTATGTATTACATATAAACCATCATGCAACCGAATCTTAATTAAAATGTGTTTGCCATGTGCTGTATTCCCATACGTAATACCGTGTGTTAAATATATATGCACTCGCTGTTAGCTGACCCGAACTAACCCGAATGGGGGACATGACTCCCGATAGAGCTATCCACAATATATTCGCGCTTACAAATAAATGCAATTAACGGTTCATGATATAAGGGCTGATGGAACCACATGTGTAATACATAATAGAAATGAAGTTGTTTTTGTGTCCATATGAAAACGAAGCATGTATTTCAACCCCAAAACATATCAGTGTGAAAATAGGGGCTATGAGGACTCACCGAACTTGTGATGGCAAAAATGAGCGTAAAATGCTATATAGCGTAAGTTGAAGGATGATGCACCGAGTGAGTTTAATCGAGCCCTAAATGATAATAGGGACTTAATATCTCTAATATATGATAATATATATTTATAAATTTTTATGTCTTAAATCACCCAACATTACAAGTTTATAAATAAAACCCGCTTAAAACGTCAAGTTTATGTGTATATATATATATATATATATATATATATATATATATATATATATATATATATATAGCTTTTTCGGAGGTTTTTCGGCCTACTTTGAGGCTGTTTTTGACCAAGATCCAAAACGTTTTAGGCTTTGGTTTTCTAGGACATTGAAATACAATATACAAAGGATTTTTAGAATTAAGAATGTCCATTTTTCGAGATGTTTAGGTTAGGGAAAGAGTTTGTTGAAAACCCTATGTTGGCCATTTTTGAGCTGTCAAACTTTCGGTTTCCCAAATAATTTCTGGAGGTCTTAAACTCCAAAATAAATTATGAAAATTCCAAATCTATAGTTAAGACATAGATCTAACTTTTGAGACAAGAATCAACTCATTTCGTTAAGTTATGAATTAGTTATGATTTTTCAAAGTCGATATAAATTTTCTGCCGAAAATCCGCAGTTTATAAACTTGAAATAACTTATGATTCTTGTTGTTTATTCAAAGACTATTTGCATACAAGTTATAAAACACATACATATTACTTTTTTTTCATAATATTAATACTTTTATGATGTGTTTATATATTCATAAACACATTTAAAGAAACAACTTAAAAACAAAAACTAGAAACTTATAAACTTGAGTTTTTATGAAATTTGTTGTTGTTGGTGATTATATATATTATGCAAGACTTATATAAACATAAATGTATGATGAAATAAGTTAGTATTTACTTACTTTGATATATTTGGAGTATGAAATTGAGAAGAAGTTGGAACTCTTGCAAGATTTGGACCAAGAACACTTGCATGAAAATGTTTGTAGTGGGTGTGTGTGTGGGATCTGGTTTTTAGAGAGAAAAAGGAAGAGTTTTGGTGTGAAAATAATGAAAGGGAAGCTCTCTAATTATAGACAAAGTGTTGGTCTTTCAAATGGAGGTTGAGTGGAGTGTTGGATGAGATGAAAGAAGATTATGAAAAGGATTTGATTTTGATGGGTTATGGAAGTGTGTATTATAAAAATGAAGTCAAAACCTACTTGTACCTCCCTATGGGCAGATTTTTAGAAGACATTTTGATGTATTTTCAATTTTTTTTGTATAAATGTATTTAGAATGTATTCTTGTATTTCCCTTTTTATGTAAATTCATAAATACTTTTGAATGCATTTGTTTAATGATTTGTTTTAGTCTTGCATCATTAATGTTAAGTAAGTGTATTAATGCATGATTAGTGTTACTAATCTTAACTTAATTATGTACTTAGTTAATTTAATCCTTCATATCGTAAATCGATCGGATTAATTGATTTCCCGATTCATCGCACCGATGAATTTGATTCTAATTGAGTTGAATTTCTTCATGAACCTTGTTAATCACTTTGATTAATTTCTAATGACCACTGATTAGGTTATAATTGGCTATTAAATACTGATTAGGTCGTAGTTGCTAACAGAGTTTAATGTCGGATGTTACATAATGGTTGTCCACCTACTCTTGTGCGAAGAACTGTAGGGGAAACTGAGCAGTCGACTTGCAGATGTTGCCAAAATTTCCTAACGTATGTCAAAATGATAGGCTGATTGTGGGTTAGGGCATACGCTACTCTGGAATGGGACACGAATTCTATCATCTGCCAATACGGCTGAGCCTCTGGCAGCTAGAGATCAACGACCATCACCATATTATGTTTATTGAAAAATGCTCGATCACCCATATCTGCACACAAATCACAATTAAAAGTTAGAAATTAATTTAAAAACAAATTTGTGTTATTCGAACTTGTATAACTTCGAACTTGTTTAAGTTTGAAGTTAAACACATTCGAACTTACATAAATTCGAGACTATAGAACAATCAAACTTAATTAATTTCGAGAAACTCATTCGAACATGCCTGACTTCGAACTTGTAGATATTTTAACAAGTTCGAATGCCTGACAAGTTCGAATCTGAAGATTATGTTCGAAGTCGGTCACATTTAACTTTAAAACCATGATTATAACCCTATTTGACATATTAACATTAGAATCTAGTCCTAGTGGGTTCTAATCAATATTATATGTCATTAATTTTAAGTTTTTGCTTTTAAAACTTGTGATCTAAGTCACCTAGTTTTAAATGACATAAAACTCAAAAATAGTCGATTTTAACCACAAAAATGTCCTAAACTAACACTTACTTAGTATTAGATTGTTCACAACACTCAAGTATGTGGGTAGGTTCGAGGACCAGTAGTAAAACTCGAGAAACAGGAGCGAATTCGAAAAGCGACAAGTTCGTAAGCTAAGTTCGAGATCGCTCAGACAAGTTCGAGATGATAACTTGAATGAAAATTTTTCTAGAATAAAATCCAACTTTTTCAACTTTTTCACTTAACGGAATTTTGTCAACTTTCCAAGACATTCACACCAAGCCCCAAATTTTCATGCAATTTTTTTTTCTCCAACTAAAAATGCATCCTAGTAACTTTGACCTTTTCGTATTTATTAAAATAAAATAAAATAAAATAAAATAAGATAAGATAAACTAAAAATAAAATTAAATTGAATTATATTAACTCAAAAATAATTTAAAGATAAAACTTATACTAAAAGAATATTTTTGCGAGATAGTCAAAGAAGGTTCAATCAGATAGCGATGTCAAACGTACTTTCAGTATTTCACTTTCACACTTAGGAATTTTTTATTCCTTTGATTATTTGTCGTGATATACATTTCAAGTCGATTGTCGGTACGTTTTTCCCTTTAAACATTCAACACTTTGGAAATTCCTTTAGCCTTTTTATTTATCAAGAAACTACCTTACGTGTCTCATACTTAGATATACTTCTATGATCAAGGCAGACACACAATAATTATAACTTTTTGGTATCGCAAATTTTCTTTAAAAGATAAACGTCGGACACAGTTCTGTATTTTCATACAATAGAGTGTCTTAGTTTGTCTTAGAGTTCCTCTTATGTTAGCAAGACAGCGGTGACAGGTCTGTACTCACGTACAACAAAGCAACTTATCTTGCTAGCTTAAGTCAAAATAGCGGGGACAGGGTTGTACTCACGTACAACAAACCGACTTGTTTTGACTTCTTTTTCTTTTCAAAACTTTTTCTTTCTTTGTTTAAGATGTATTTTGATGTTGCTATACATCCCCTAGATAAATTTGCATACCTCATTTATAATCATTGTCTTTATGTCTCTAACATAGAAATTAAGACCTTTTGGTCATACATATAAGTTAGTTAGACATATGACATTTTCTTGATTATTTTATTAGCTGTTAGGATTTCCTTTATGTATTATGCCTACCAACGTATCAGACAAGAATGTGTACATCACTTAGAACTTATGGTGCATTATGTGTGAAAGCTCAACACTTAGAGTTTGTTTAGACGGTGCTAATTTTAGTCACTTTGAACCTATGATTCTAAGACTTAACTCATTTTTTGATATTCTTTTTTTTTTGAAACTTTTATGGTTTTCTCTCTTTTTTCTTTTGTTTTTCACTTTTTAGAAAAATAAGCTGATAAAGTAATCTAATAACTTACTATAAAAAGAAAGAAAAACTACTAAGGTCATGTTACTCTGGATTACACATGCCATGTGACACCCTTGCCACATTAACCACCAATTACCATTCACCCAGGATTAATCACCAACAAACACATAACATAATGATCTGATAGCTTAATAATAGTGCGGAAGCAAAATACATAAATTTAAAGTATTACAACTGAATCTAACACCCTACGGTGCTACAAAGGTTACACATCTAAGTCTATAAACTTGAACTGAATTACATCATCCCCAAATTTATGTTACAACATTGATTCCATAAAACAAATACCAAGATAAAACAGCGGAAATCTTCAAATCACTTCAACTGATAACTTAGCTAGACGGTCCAGCAGCGGATTTTCCTTTTCCTGTAAAAAGTCAACAACTGAGGGGTAAGCGAATGCTTAGTGAATACCAAATGATTTTACACATTCTGCAAATCAAAGGTACTCACAGTGGGTGCGTTTTTAAGCTTCAAGTTATCTTATTTCTCTTCGGAATTTCAACCGGACTCAAAAGTACCCCACTGTGGGTTAAACAACACCACAAGGGACCTGTTACATTTCCATAATAAAATTATATCATACACATGTTCCTCAACAAATGTACATCAAGTTGTACAATTTAAAAGTGTTACAACATTTGGACCCGTCATCCGAAACTCACATTTAAATCTCAACACTCGAGGTGTTATTATTCTCAATTAACCCTCCTTTATATGCCTTATTATAGTACAAAAGATATCCCACAAGTGTGTTTATTTGACCATAATTTCAGATCCTTTTAACTCATCTGAATTACCCAATGAAATAAAAGAACTCGCCGAGTAGGACAGGAACTCGCCGAGTTCCTATCCGAATTTCGGACCCTTTACTGAATTTCGGACACATCCGAATTCGGGTCCATCCGAGTTCGGTTCTTAATTGAGTTCGGTTCCATTCTAAGTTCGGGTCATATCCGAATTCGGGTCCCAACCGAATTCGGATCCAACACTTATGAATTTTTGAAGATTTGTTCATACGTTCTTGAGAACTCGCCGAGTTCCCATAGAACTCCCCGAGTTCATATGCAGAAATGCAGGTCGCAATTTACGGATTTTACTCCAAAATTCCCATATTCGATTTCTAGCCACATGCAACTTAATCAAAGGTTAATTTAACATTATTGAAGTGTTTTTATATCTTTTTCCCCATTTATAACACACTAATTTGTCCAGATTCAACCAAATATGATGAAAAACCTCAAGAACACAAAAACTTTATAAAAAGTCAGATTTCTAACCTTTTTGGACGAATTAAACGTTGATTCTCGTTTCAAATGCTCCAGTAGTCTTCAAGGGATGATTTCCAACTAATATTACAAACATGCAACCACATTTTTCTCAGATTTTAAATCCGATTTTTAAGCATTTTATCCTCAAAATGAAAACCCCAAGTTGATAGATCATATTCTTACCTTAATTCCTTTTGATTCTTGAAGATTTCCAGATTTGATTCACGAATTAGTCTCCAATTACTTGATTTTCAACATAGATTCTAGAGAGAGAGATTGAGAGTTTAGTGAGAGAAGTGTTTAGTTGAAATGAAAGACTTTGAGGTCTTTTATTTCCACTTTTGGCTATTAACACAACTAGCCCCTCAACTTATCTGGTTCCATTAAATACTGATTTCCATCATAATTTTCATCATCACTCACTTTTAACAATCATACTAAATAACTAAAATTGCAATTCTCAAATTTCTTAATTTCTTAAAATAACAACCAACTTTTTAAATATCCAGATATATAATCATTTTTCATAATCCAACTTAATTATATTCATTACGAAATTTAAACTAAATATCCTCAAATTACGATAATAAAATTTTAGGATGTTACAACATGGGCTCCACCACGCTCAAACTTCGTCCTCGAAGTTATTTGAATTCAAACGTACTTATACTTATTCATCGTATCGGCTTTTGTCTCTCAATTGTGATCTACTTCTTTGTGATACTTCCAACGTATCAGTACCATTTTAATATCTTTGTTTCTTAACTTCTTTACTTTCATATCCTTAATATACTCCAACTTTTCAACATATATTAATCTTTATTGATTTCGAATTCGATATAATCAGTCTAATCTTTATTACCATTTGTGAAGATTTCTTAAAGATTTCCACCTGAAACACAAGTGTTATTTTGATATTTCTTTAGATAATTCCAAATGACACAACTAATTCCCAACTTTTCTATTATTCTAAATGTGCCCACACATCTTGGTGTCAACTTGTCTCTTTTTTTTTTTTTTAAAATAAATAACACTTCTCATTGGTGATACTAACAAATATGTTTCATCATTATAACTCTTCTTTCATATCACAGACTCACCAATCAGAGTTCTTTCAATTTCTTTCCAACATGTAAGGGTTTTACATTTTCTCCCGTACAAAGCTTTAAACGTTTTCTTGATTTTAACTATGATAGATAGTGCTATACAAAAATTCCATCTATACAATTTATCCTTTCAGTTGATACTTAAATCCACCATACCTGATCTCATCATATATTCCGATGTGGAAATAGTCCATTCATTCTGATCTTCTATCAGTTGTCAGTAAGCTGTACTCATAGCTATATGTGTGTTTAATCCCACTTATAACACAGACCAAGAGTTGAAAATGAAACAACTCTTCTATTCTGACATAATCGAGTCTAGAATACTAAAACAATATTAATAACCTTTCCCACGTACATCTGTGCAAAATCTTTCCAATAATAAACTTCTTGAGTCCGTATATAAAATATACTGAATAATCAAGTTGTCTACAATCTACCAATCGTAGAAAACTTCTTAAATCTGTAATACTGCGAGACAGATTCCAAATTCTCAATCATTCCTCTTTTAACAGAATCCTCCGAGATCCAATTCCAGAAATCACATACCACAAATTATAATCTATTGTAATCAAAATTCACGTTTTGACATATTCAACTTAAAACTTATACCTGAATGTCATCGATAATTACAATTACCGATTCCCCCATCATTGATATACAAATCTCTATTCATGATGTCCATAAAACGGTTGGGGTGTTACTTAATCAAGACATCGTGACCAGAGACTCGTAGTGCTCATAAATATTCCTGAAAGCCAATTTCAGTACATTCCCTCTTCGGACCTCAACTAATCATATCCCATTCGTAGATTAATCTTAGAAAAATAATTAGCTCTCATGCAGCTAATTGAATAATCATCATTTCCCGGCAGCGGATATTTATTTATTATAGTCAATTTGTTCAAACCACTTTAATCTATGCAAACTTTTGGAGAAGCTCCAGGGATCAAGTCAACACCAACTTTTCACTTGTCTTTCAGGTGCCACACCAGACAAGTCTTCCATACACATTTATGGAAACATTTGGGACAACAGGCGCATCGGCCACAGTTCTCTCTTCAATCTTGGTATCAATAGCATATACCATACAAGACTCACGACCCTAAGCAATCAGCTTTCGGGACCTAAAAATCATCAATAGACATTGATCCCCGCTTCTCATTTCCCATATATACAGATCGTCTCATCCTTCCGGTGTAATTGTCATTATCGTTTCCTTTATTCTATCTACATGAATCCCATTCTCGATCAACCAGTTTATTCCAATTATCGTATCAAATCACCAATTTTTATTGGAGTCAAGTCAAGATTGAAGACTACCTCTTCAATCACTATAGTTATTCGGGATACACACGATCTACTTTAACTATGGTGTTTTTTATCAGTTTCAATCTTAATCACAACAGACAACTAAAACCACATCATTAACATTTGTTAAGCAGAAGCAGTAGATACAAATAATTGATCAGCACCAGAGTCAAACAGAAGTCATGACTACCTCCGAATCTTTCTTAGATTCTGAATCGTATCACTAGGCTTTTTCCTTGCTTTATAAGCATATTTCAAAATTCTCCTTTAAAATTAACGTGTATTTTCCATGTATTATCATACTCTCGTATGCTTTCCCAATAATATTTAGATTTGTTTTCCTCATATAATATTCATATATAAACCAGTACTGAATCAGACTCTTTGATTCCAACTACATCAAAATTCTCATAAACAGTTCGTATCCTGTTGTTCTTGACCACAAACTTTTTAACTCAAAATATAAACACAGTGTACCTTACCGTTTTCCCTTAATAAAAGTTGATGCTATTTGCTTTATGATAACCTTTACAAGTTGTTATCAATCCTTCAAACATATCATACATGACACTAATACGATTAATTTCCAATTCTTTAATCCATTATGGTCAAACTTAATCTTTATTATAACTTCTAAACTCGTTAATAAATTCTATGATATCTATAGCATCTTGTCCAATTCGAAGCTTTAACCATCTTGGCTATTCATCTAACACCTACTTATATATTCGAGTGTTCTCAGTCGCGAACATAATTATACTTATATTAATAACAAAACTTCATATCACTCAAGTTCAGATTAACTTCAGAATCATAAAACTTCAATGTAATATTACATATAAAAACTTAAAGTACTCTTCTAATCTTGTAAAGTAATGTTTAAAAGTTATAACCATAATCTCAGAGATCTCATCTCATTTGTTGAACTTTTCATTCATAGTTTCATCATCTAATATTAGTACATGTTAATTCTTTGTTCGAAATCTGCAAGCTCTGCTAAAATGACCCACTTTTCCACAATTATAACAAGCATCGGCCTTCCTTGGACATTTGTCAGCCTTATGTCCAAATTGGTTACAATGTCGACATCTTTTACATCTATCACGTTTCTTTGTTCTTGACCTCGAATACGGTCCATTTAGTTCATCTCTTCCAGACTTTGAAATCTTTCCAATAGCTTTTTCTTCAGGTTCAACACGAGGTACAACATCAGACTCACCATATTGCCTACTAAACAACAACTTGAATTGTTCCCAACTAAAGGAAGTAATCAACTCTGATCCCAATTCTTTTTCCCAACAGTTCCACCATTTCTTGGCTTGTCCAATCAATTGATCCTTAGCCAAGCATACCTTGTACTCATCCTTACAATTCATTTCCGTAAAAATTTGTTCCATAATTGTAATCCACATTTCTGATTCCTCAATTCTCAGAGATCCAGAGAATGTTGGTGGTTGCCAGTTTTTGAATGATTTAATCACATAGTTCATGTAATTCTCATTAATTCTGGTTTCATACTCAATCTTTTCCTTGCCCTTGTCTTTACGTTTCGCTTTATTCCTAAGGTTTACGTCATCCACAACATAATTCCTTTCATGTTCCATCTTTTCTTTTCTCTTGTCTTCTTTTCTTTTAACTTTGGCCTCATCTCGTGCTCGAAATTGATCTTGAATCATTCTGTTTTGTTCTGCCATCATTGATAGTATCATTTCCCTCGTTTCTCGTGGCGTCATTCCTCCTCCAGACATGTTCTGAAATATAAAACATATAAATTATTTAGTAATCCCATCACATTGTTA